>JAVJIF010007387.1:0-91307 GCA_038442645.1 Agave tequilana | reverse complement strand
CTCAGAGCAGATGTGCCGAGTAGCCCCAGTGTCTACCCACCAATCCTTATTGTTGGTTTCAGATTCACTTCGACACCACAGCTGAAAGGCTTGGCGACTCATGGTCGTCAAGTTTCTTGTGGATGGCTCTTCTTGTTCTTTTGAGGCAGCTGCGACATTCATTCGTCTTATGCCCCTCTTTGTTGCAATGTAGCAAGTTCCTTTGAAGCGCATGTTCTTGCCTTCTTGGACCTTGCCTTTGTACCCCTGGGAAGTCTTCTTCCGCTTTAAGCCTTTGGAAGTAGACGCTTTCCCCTTTGAGTCTTCGATCACATTGGCTTTTGCTTCGTAGAGTTCTTACTGCTCCTTTTCTCGGACTTTCTTTTGTCCTCTTCGATCGAAGCCTCACAATGAGATCTTCCAACTTCAACTCCTTTCGCTTGTGCTTCAGGTAGTTCTTGAAATCTCTCCACGCAGGTGGGAGTTTTCTCCACGATAGTAGCAACCTGAAAGGTTTCAGGTAGAATCCATACCTTCGGCTTCTATCTCGTGCAAGATAAGTTGGAACTCTTGCACCTGACTGATTACAGTCTTGCTGTCCACCATTTGTACTCCAGAAATCGTCTTACGACGAACTTCTTGGTACCAGCATCCTCAGTCTTGTACTTCTTATCAAGACTGGCCCATAACTTCTTTGCCGTTGTGATAGGGCTGTAGACATTGTAAAGAGAGTCATCCAGTCCATTTAAAACATAATTTCGGCAAAGGAAGTCACCTTGTGTCCATGCATCGACTGCAAGGACTGAGTCCCGATCTGTTCCGGGTTCTGGTGGATCTTCTTGCAGGAATTTGGCCAGATGAAAAGTGGTCAAGTAGAAGAGCATCTTCTGTTGCCACCTCTTGAATTCTGTGCCGTCAAATTTTCCTGTCTTCTCCGGCTTCGGGTTAGGAAGTGGAGTAGGCATCAAATCTTGTAACAGCATGTTTGGTGCCTTACTTGAGCTATCTTGATTAGTCTCAGACATTTTCTTCATGTTCAAGCAGAATAGAAGTAAGAAACTTCAATACATAATTGTCTTAAGATTGTTGGTTTCTGCTTAACAGGAATCAATCTGACAACTATTCAAGATCACTGAAATATCAACAATCTAATTGGCCAGGTCGGTAAATATCAGGTGGGAGTTTTTCCGTTCATAGAACGTTCCTTAATTTAAGAACCACCTTTCAATTTCCTTCCTTGGTTAAACACCAATTAGACTGATATAAATCAGTCTCGATATACTGTTAAGTATATTCCCTGTATAAAGAAATGAATTCACTATACAGTATTTGGAGTGAGGTGCTAACGGGTTATTGGACGCTGGTCTCCCAAGATACAACACTCCTTCACGGTATTTGGATAGCACTACCAAATCACCGTACGGTCGAACTGTACTCAACGAGTACCTTCACAGGATCGTTGAAGCAGCAGGACAATTTCGGGTGAATATTTGCCTTTACTTTGTAGGAGCACCCACTGTAGAAGACGAAAGAAGGTTGAAGAATATTCTTCTTCAGAAGTCCCAGATTCAGACAACAATTCTATTTCAAGAATCTGTTGAATTTTCTGAGCCCTCTTTCAGAACGAATTTTGTAGAATCTTCTTTGGAAGTCGCTTCAGAAACTGACTTTCCCACTTCTCGCTGGAAGTTGCTTCAGAACTCCACTTCCCATTCAGAACGCAGTAGACTCACTTTGCAGTTCAGAACGTATAGAGAGAGAAGAGATTTTTCTGATTTGGTGTATCTCAATTGAGAATCCGGAGTGCTATTTATAGCGCTCCAGGAGGGGCCAACGAGTCCGAACCCAACGAAAGGTTGCAACCTTTCGACCCAATAGTCACAACTGTTGGCTATCCAACTGGAGCGGTTCGGATCCGGAGCGGAGCGGGTATGCTCCGCAACCGATACCCGTGAGACCTAATTCAAAAGAACCAGGCCGGGTAGGGAACTCGGACCTGACCTAGACCCAGGCCCGGACCCGAGCCCGAGCCCAGCGCTGGCCGGCCGCTGCCGCCGCTAGCGGCGGTGCGCGCGCATGTGCGGGCATAGTTCCCTCCCAATCGCGCGCGAAACTCCAAGTATCCAAAGGGCATACCCTTTGTTCTCAATTTTCTCTATTTAAACACCATGAACTTCCATCCCACGGCCAATGTGGGACTAAATGCTTTTAGCTAACTTTAGTCCCATTTTAGTTTTGAATTAGGCAATCTTTAGACTTGAATATCTCATTCATTCGAAGTCGGAATTGAACATGTGAATATACCACGTTCATCCCCAATGGAAGGAGAACACACTCCAACCATCATCCAATTGATTTGATCAACGGATCTCGCCGTAATTCAATTTAAAGATTCACTTTATATTCTTCAATTCCAACAACTTTCTTATGTTTCATGTTCGAAAATGCACATTGGACGATCACAATGGATGATCCACACTGTTCATTAGTTCTGCTGCTGCTCCTGCTCTCTAAAATGCATATGGATAAACAATCATGTGGTTTCTTGGTCTTTTGTCCAACCATCAAATGGTCAGTGTTCGTGCTATGCTTCAGAACTGTTCAATTTACCCACCACTTGATGCATAGGCAAACAACATTCAAACAACATGATTTTGCATCATAAGCATTTTTTAGCATGTAGAATGTGATGAGTGGAGCAACATCCACGGAGATCATCACAAGTATCAACAATACATTTTTCTCGAAGCGCAACGTGAGAAATTCTTTTGTCAAGGAACGCGCATGCATACAAATAGATTTCTATGCTAAGCACCAAAACGCACTTGTATAAAGTACTTTTAAGATAATGCCAAAATCTGGGCTAAATTGCAGTTTCTTGGACAAATAGTGGAATACGGGATTTAGTCTAATATGCTAGCATGAGAGTGAATGGGGATGATGGTGAATTTGATCACACATGGGTTGGAGGCGACAATATTTAAGTTATCTTGAAGGTTGAGAATATCATAGACAGAGAGACACACATTGAACCTATCATATTAATATATTAGCTAACATCATGCGCGCATAAGCAGCAAGTTGATACCGGGCAAGCATATTGATGATGAACTTTAAATGGAGGTATTGATGAAAACAAGTCTTTGTCTCTGTTGCAGGTTGGGAAGCTTTGCTTAAGTTTTAAGAAACAAACTTATATATCACGTGGTGCTCTCTTCTTTTGTTCTCTTGAAGATCTTTACATGGCACAAGGAGAGGTATTTCAAACTCGAATTCTTTTTGTCTCTCTCCTTTTAAATTAGGAGGTCTTTGTTTTTGGCATTTTTTGCACAGCATTCATCTTTCCCCCGGAACTTGCATCTTTCGTTATTTAACTGCAAGAGATCAAAATTGATCTCAAAAATTAGGGTGGATATCTGTCACTGGAAGAAATGGGCAACTGGATAATCGTTGGAAAAAATCTAGAAAAGATGGCCCTTCTTTTGAAGATAGACCCTCATGCCAACAAATATCACTGGTGCGTACTCAGTTCTTTTATATATTTTCATTCCTTTTAATTATTGGCTAGAAACAGCAGAAACAATTAAACAGTGAAATATAAAATTTAAATTCCAGTCATATGTTTATCTGGCCATTCTTATCTCAATGCTAAATGTTAATATGGATATGACCTTGTTCGTTCGAACTAGCCTATATTTGTAGTGACGTTTATGCCCTCAGTTCTTATATTTTCATTCTTTTTAATACTGGCTAGAACAGCAGAAGCTATTAGAACAGTGAAATATAAAATTTAAATTCCAGACATATGTTTATCTGGCCATTCTTATCTCAACCCTAAAATGCAAATAGTGGATATGCCCTTGGTTTGTTCAAACTAGCCTATATTTATAGTGCATTTATCATCTTGATCATTCGTTGCAGCCTCTAAGTATAAAAGACCGTCAAATCTTAGCACATACTCTTGACTAATTGATAGCATCAGAAGTTACAGCATATCAAAGACGAGCCTTAGAAAAAACCAATGTATATTTGCCTTTTTGGTTATTCCTATATCTTGCCGGTACCTTGCAATTATACTATTGTTCTTCATATCATCGAACATGGTTTAATGTGTTTTCAGTTCAGGAACTCAATGATGGAACCATACACTATGGTGTCAGGCTCTGGATTTACTTCAGTCCTTCAGCTCCTGAATTGCCAACCATTTCTGTTGGTTGGCAGGGTATCATATGCCCCTAGTTTTCTTTCACTCTTCTGTGTTTTTAAGCGACCGACAGTGCATTTCCAATGCTCATTCTAGATTACTCTCGCTTCAAGCTTCAAAGAAAATACATCTCTACAGCCTTCAGACAGCCTGCTGTACTCCTGTGTGTCTGTCAACGATCTCTGCATCACATTTAGCAATAATTGAAGACCCTTTTTGTTTGCTGCCTTTTCCTCCTATTTTACTCTCTTTCTCGGTAGTACATTATTTTTTTGGGGCACACTAAGCATATGAAAACTATTGAATTCAGATTTAGAAATTTCATATTGATCTAGAATAGTGAGTTCTGAGAGATTATATTTCAAACATATAATGGCATTTCTGTTTCTTTGTATTGTTTATTGTCAAACCATGCATTCTAACCTCCATCATTCTTATCTGTTTCTTTGTATTGTTAGAAACAAGCATCACTGTAAGTTGAAGGCAGATTATTGCATACATCTTTTCTGTATAACCATGTAGTTCAATGTTCCTATGCTTGGGTCAAGTTTGCCCAGCTTTTTATTAATGCTACTGGCATGCACAAATGGCACAACTAGAAGTTATTAAGCTAACAAAATAATATTCAAGTTGTGAATTCTTTAATATCTGAAAGATCCATAATATATGGCTGGGATTTTCAAATTGAGAGACTCTTGCATTTTCTGGAGTTACAATTACATTTGGATCATTGGAAAAATGGGTAAATGAGGAACTATGCACTAACCAATTTTTGGTCTCATTTTGGAATTATTATCTTACGGAATTATCAAAACAGGGATGGACTAAGGTTTCAAGATTATTATTATTTTATTGTTATTCTTATTATTGTTCTTATTATTGTTGTTGTTGTTGTTGTTATTATTATTATTTTCTGGGGTGGTGAGAGTGGGGGGGGTGTTGAATTTTGGTGGTGGTGGTTGGGGTTGGGGTTAACCCTGCTCCATACCTGTTTCAAAAGGGCATTTTCAGAAATTAAAATTTAATCTTTAATGGGGTCATCTCCCCGGGGATGTCAAGCAGGAATAAATGACTTGAACAGTGATAAGTTCTTGGCAGGGCATAAGATGAGAGGTTTTATATGGAGTTTACCCTTTCTACTCCTTCCATTCTCTTGTTATTTTTTCATTGTTTGAGAAAATGTTTATGACGTACAGCATGAGGGTGATGATTCCACTGTTGTATTATGACAAGGTGCAAGAACCTCAGGGAGTAAATTGTTCTAAATATTCTATTACAATATTTTATGAGTCAAGACTTCTGATGCCTCTCAGATTCATTTTCTAAAACTTATGTCTCTCGGATCGATGTTTTTTAAAAGAAGTTGTCAGATTACACGGGTTGCCCAAAATAATTATTTCTGACATGGATGTCATGTTCACAATCTACTTTTAGAAAACCTATGTCATAAAATTGGAACTTTAAAAAAAAAAAATTCTGTTGTCTTTCACTCACAAATCGATAGACAAATTGAAGTAGAACTTTGGATAACCTCTTACATTGTCTAGTGGTGAGAGTCTAAGAACATGAGATTTTGTGTCACATACTGCTGAGTTTACTTACAATAATTCTATGAATTGAACCATAAGAATGAGTTCATTTGAAGTAATGCATCGGTATCAACATAGACAACCCGTAAATTTAATTCTTATGACACCTCATCATATTATGATGTCTGAGTCAGCTGCATCATTTGCATCGCATATTCATGGCTTGCATAAAGAGTCAGTATTCAAATTCAGAAAAGCAATGTAAACTATAAAACTTATGCAGATTTACACAATAAGGCACAAAAATTTTAAGTAGGAGTCTACATAATTATCTGGATTCGTCTAGAACGGTATCCTCCTGTTATCGTAAAAAAATTGCATGCACGTAATGCATGACCTTTTAAAATTTTGAGAAAATTAATTCTAATGCATATATAGTTGATCTCCCACCTGATTTTAGTATTTGTCCATCTTTTAACGTTGAAGATCTGGTTGCCTATAAAGTTCAAAATTTTCCCTTGATAATTCTTTCTTTGATGAGTCTTCTCATGAGCCCATTTTTGAGAGACCCATGCTACCTCCACTTCCCCAAATACAACTCACCCATATGACAGACCAAATTAATGAAATTATTGATGATCAGATTATCTCTACTAGAGATGATTGTTACCACAGATTTTTAGTTCACTGGAGAGAACTACCTGATTCTAAGAACACCTGGATTAATCGGGAGGAGCTCCAACGGTTGTATCCTGATCGTCTGGAGCACTATGAGAGCTGAGAAGATGGTCGAGTTTTCCCCAACCCTAGGAAAATGATGGGGAAATCACTTCAGGATTGTGGTTCTACACCAGGAGATGTCGCCGTACCCTATCATTTTGATTTGATTAGAGCTTGAGGACTTGAGCCTAGTTGGGATGGTTATCTTAATTCTTTATTTTTTCACTCTTTATTGTAATTTGGATATTTAAGCCTTCTTTTATTCTCACATCGGTTGTGATGGTACTCTATGTTGATGTGAGCTTATTTAAGGTCATAATTGCTTATTGTTTTTCTCAGTTTTGAATGAATTAAAAATTACATTGAAAGATTTATAACTAGTGTGCTTGGGTGAGAAACCTTAGGGAGAGATTTTTAATTTTGTTTTTATTCCCTATCAATCATCATCTTCCTTTTCCACACAGTGTCTATGAAGTTCGTATGTGTTCTGTTTCTGCAGAAATATTAGTTTTAGGCCCTTTTTGCCAAATGGTTGCTTCTGAGCATCATAACATAAACAAAACCTTTATTGAGCATTCTTGAGTTTCAATGATTTAGTTTTGGAAGAATGATTGGTTGCAAATGAGATAGTTGCAGCAGTTGCTGAGAGCACCAGAGTGAAGTAGCCGACTTAAGGTTCTTCTATCAAATCTCACCACACACAGTTTACTCAAAAAAAAAAAAAAAAAAAAAAAAAAAAAAAAAAAAAAAAAAAAAAAAAAAAAAATCTCACTACACAGAGTAGGAACAAAATATTAAACTAAAAACAGCCTTGGAAGAAGCAACAAATATGATTGCCTATTTTGCAGCAGCCATATTTTGTAGATACCTTGTCGCTCTAGTATGGCTCTTCCTTGTAATTCTAGATTTGCTTTTTCATTATTTTGTCCATACATTGCAATTCTAGTATTGCTCGTCACATATCTCTAAGCGTATTTCTGTCCATATTGATTCAGGAACCAAACGTTGCAATGTCTTTCGGGAATGGCCAAAAGTTTTCACCGTTTTCTGTTCTCAATATTCAACAGCAGCGGACATTTCCAACGATTACCCAGATGAAAAATCTGCACTGTAGGACTTGAATTTTCTAAGTAAGTTAGAGCGTTGCATTTCCTTGTGTCGCCATTCCTGTCTTTGACACTAATGTGAGATTTTTTTTTCTCTGGCTAGAATGACACTGGTGTTAGTTGCTAACAGTGACACATTCGTTCCAGACAACATTTTATTCCACAGTGAAGATGGAAAGAATAGCCTTCCACACTCAACAGTAAACCCCCATGCACCAACTGGATTTATCCAAACAAGCAGCCCATTGAGCTGTGCGTCCTCTTCCACCGCATTCTCCACCTCTTGATTGAGGGCATGTTAACTCGGAGCCAAAAGGGTAAGGGGCCCAGCCTAAGATTTCCTATGCCGCTAGGGTATATTGTTGGGATCGACAACGACGCGAAAGGAGAAAAGAGAAGGAATCACACATCAATCAAAAACAACAAAAATTACGTGAAAAATTCAAATTGGGAAAAAACGTAACCGCACACAAATCCACTATTTATCAGAGAGAATACAGGAGAGAAGAGAACCCTCATAACTGCTCTGTAAGATGGCACTCACAATAACATAATCTTTTGATACTTCATCTCTTTTAACCCTAATAATGGCGCATCCCTTTTATAGGAAAAATTAGGGTTACAAGTTGTGAGATCGCTAAACTGTCTTTGACGTGTTTTTCAAGTTTCGCTGGCAAAAAAACTTCTAGACAACCACTTTTAGGATGGACTGAATCGCTTCCAGGCTGGACTGCTTTTAGGATAGACTGTCCTACTTTCGCTAAGCGCCTCTGATAAACTACTCTGCTCTGTCGCTACGAAGTGCTTCTCCGACAGGTGCTTCGGAGTGATCTTTCGCTCCGGAGACTACCACTCCGAAAAACTCTATTGCTTCGTCCTTGTCATCAACTTGAAGCTCTGAATTGCCCAACGCCATGACCCGGAAAACTTCGCCGTCACTCCTCCGGATCATCGTGTTGATTGCGTATGGTGATAGTCTGTCAAGCAATAATCTGGCTCCATAAATTAATAGACTCCCACTTGGAGACTGATTATTGGCACAACAGCGGCACTCTCTCTCTCTTACATCGACTCTCAACTCATAGTGATATTTGTTGCGACAACTCCAAATCTTCACCCTAGAAAACCCACAGAGACTGAGCAGGTCTTCAACTTCTTCATTGTGACCATCTTTATCAACATGCATGCGGGATTCCGACTCGTGTGTATCTTCATTAGTGATAACACACTATCTTCAAAAGAATGCGAATGAAGTGATATCGCACATTAATGTGCTTGGTTTTGTTATGCTAGACTGCATTATTGGTAAGATCTATAGAACTTTAGCTATCACTGTGCAGTGATGGAGTCATCTGCTCCTTACCAAGCTCTTTCATAAAATCGTTCAACTATATTAACTCCTTGCAAGTTTCTGTCGTTGCAACATATTGGGCCTCCGTCGTAAACAAGGCGACTATCTTTTACAATCTTGACACTCATCTCATTGCTCTACTTCCAAAATGAAAACATAACTAGTAATATTCTTCCGACTATCTACATCACCCGCAAAGTCGTAATCTACATATCAGTACAGAAGAACGTCCATACCATCATAGCACAATGCCATATCTAAATCCCTTTCAGATATCTCAAGATCCACTATACTGCTCTCCAATGCTTTTTTTCGGGATTGCTAATATACCTGCTGACAACTCTCAATGCTTGAGCAATATTTGGCCTCGTGCAGATTATAACATACATCAATCTGCCTACAACTGATGCGTATGGCACCTCCGACATGAGAGCCTTCTCATCTTCCATCGTCGGAGTCTGTCCTTTAAGAGCTTGAACTGACCTCCATGCGGGACATTTACAGATTTAACATTCGACATGTTAAACCTCTTCAGCACCTTCTCCACTACTCGGCTTGTGATATCTTCAACAATCTCTTTTCTCTCTCTGCTGATCCTCATTTCAAGAATTTTTTTCACTGGACCCAAGTTCTTCATTGAGAATTCTTTCGTCAACTTGGTTTTGAGATTCACAATCTCCTTCATACTTGACTTGGCAACAAGCATATCATTTACATACAGTAGTAGCATGATGTAGAAATTCTCAAACCACTTGGAATAGCAACAGTGATCAGCTTGCAGCCTTGTGAATTCAGTGCTAACCATGAATCTGTCAAACTTCAGATACCACTATATCGGAGCATATTTCAAGCCATAGAGACTCTTCTTGAGCTTGCAAACCAACTGCTCCTTCTATGGCATGATATAACCCTATGGCTGCATCATACAGATGTCCTCCAAATCACCATGGAGAAATGCAGTTTTGACATCCAGCTGTTCTAGATGCAAGTCCTCTGTTGCCACAATGCTTAGATCAAATCTAATAGTAGTTAACTCATAACATGAGAGAAAATCTCGTAAAATCGATACTTTTCCACTGTTCAAATCCCTTCACAGCCATCATCACCTTGTACCTCTTGGTACCGTCATATTGTTCCTTCAACCCGGTAGACCCACTTGTTATGCGGGGCTCGCTTGCTTTCTGGCAGATCAACCAAATCTTATGTTTTGTTCTTCATGAGAGACTTTATCTCATCATCCATAACAAACTACTCACTTGTCCTTGGCTTCCACCTGAAAGCCTCCTCATAACACTCGGGCCTACTACTATCAGTTAACAACAAATAGTGTAAGGAAGGAGAATATCTCTCCGGAGCTCTAGTCGTCCTAGTTGATCACCTCAACTCACTTTAGGGGGTCGGAGACTCTACTCAGAGGTTCTCATTCCCTTCCGGAATGCTCTGAACCTTCTTCATAGGAACATATCAAGTTCGACGAACTCTGAGTCTACGACATCTTGCTGTTCCGGAGTGCTTCGAGGTGCCACTCCGTGATCCTTCTCTGAAGTGCTCATCTCCATCAGTAAGTCCTTATACATCTTCTTCTCATTGAATATCATATTCTTATGCCTAAGGATCATTCAGTTTTCTCAATCCTAAAATCGATAGTCGTACTTGCTTGTTTCGTACCCAATGAAGATGCATTTCTTGGACTTCGAATCCAACTTCCTTATGCGATCTAGTTCCACATGGACACATGAGATACAGCCAAAAGTACGCAAGTAGTTTAGGTTTAACTCTTTTTTGGTTCATGCTTCCTCCGAAATCCCATAGTTCAGGGGCACAAATGGCCCTCCATTGATCAGGTACACTGTGGTATTAACTGCATCTGCCCAGAACTGCTTAGGTAATTCAGTGTGTATCGCATGCTCCTGGCACACTTACGTGTTTCATGCGCTCAGCCACCCGATTCTGATGAGGGTTTCTCGAAATTGTCTTCACTCTACGGATTTTTCTACTTGCGCATAACTCTTTGAATCTGCTATTGCAGTATTCTCCCCATTGTCGGACTTCAAGCACTTAAGTTTTTGACCTGATTCATTTTCAACTTGGGCCAACCACTTCTTAAACACATCGAACACATCCAATTTGTGCTTCAAGAAATAAAATCCAGATCATTTTACTTGAATCATCAATAAAGGTCACAAAATACAATGAGCATCCGAGAGAGAAAATTGAAGCCTTACCCCATACGTTGGCGTGAACTAACTCCAACCTTTCTACCATTTGAGTCCTTCTCGCCTTTGAGAAACTGATTTTCCTCTGCTTCCGTAGGCGCAGTTTTCACAGAAATCTAAGTTGATAGTTTTTAATCCCGGCAGCTTATCCTTGGAATGCATAACCTTTATTCACTTCTCGTTCATATGCTCAAGTCTCCGATGCCACACTCCGGCATCCAACTCCGATGAAGCAACTAAAATTGATGCCCCAAAACCCAACGTCATGTAAGGGGTACATTTCTTTTTGCCGTGTGCCCTCACTAAAGCACCGTTCGTGTTGCATACATCATCATCGAAGGTGGTTTTCATCCCTCCTAACAGAGATTAAATCTCTGTTCAGCTTCAGTACATGTCTGACGTTCTTCAATTTCAGCGTCGAGCCATTTGAGGGCTAACCATCACATCACTTTTCTCGATAATGTTGCATGGTTCATCATCTCCCAGATACACCTTTCCAAGTTTGCATTTCACATAATTTTGAGAGATGTCGTGTCAGAAAGAGGTGTGAAAGGAGACGCCCGAATCAATCACCCATGATTCATTAGAACCAGCCAAGATCAGAATCAAAGCATCAGATCCATCACTCTCCGTGATAAACACAGAATCCTTCTCTTTGCTTTTGCCTTCTCCATATTTCTTCTGTTTGCAGTCCCTCCGAATATGCCCCTTCTCACTACAACGCCAACACGACACTCCTTGATTTAGAAATACCTCTATCTGATTGGATCTGGATTTGTTATTCTTTTTCGTATCTCTGTTCATCAGTCTTCCTCTCTGATCAATACTCAGGGTACTCGCTGATATCTCAGCCTACTCCGATGACTTCCCCGCGCCTTTTTGCTGAGAAGAATACCCATCGCATCATCAAACTTCAAGGTCCCTGTCCCACAGGAATTGCTCACCGCCATCACAAGACCATTCCAGGCTTCTAGTAGACTGGACAATAAAATCAACGCCCTGATTTCATCATCAAAATTAATCTCAATAGATTCCAACTAGCTCGTTAGCGTGTTGAATTCATTGAGATGCTCAGCGACGCTTTCGTTATTCGTCGTCTTCAGGTTGAACAACTTCTTCATCAAGAAAACTTTATTTGAAGCCGAGGATTTCTCGTACATCTTTAAGAGAGCCGCCATCAAGTCTTCGATTGTCTTCTCCCTGGAGACATTGAATGCAACCATCAATGTCAGGGATAATCAGATCACCCATAGGGCTTTTCGATCTAGAATATCTCACCCGTCGTCACACATCTCCTTTGGCTTTTGAGCTTTTCCACCGAGAGGAAGAAGAGATCTTTCTGGCACATGTAGTCTTTGATCTGCATCTTCCAGAACCCGAAGTTCGCGCCGTTGAGTTTTTTAACTGTGATCTTTTCTTCATCCATCATTACGAATCTTGTTCTGATACTAGTTGTGGGGATCGACAATGACACAGGAAAGAAAAAAGAAGGGAATCACAGATCATCAAAGACACCATAAATTACATGAAAAATTCAAAACAGGAAAAATCACAGAGCCATACACAAATCCACTATTTATCAGAGAGATTACAGAGGAGAAGAAGAGAAGCCTCACAGCTACTCTTTATAATGGCACTCACAATAGTATAATCTATTGATGCTTCATCTCTATTAACCCTAATGACGATGCATCCCCTTCTATATGAAAAACTAGAGCTACAAGTTGTGAGATCTCTAAATTGCCTATAACACCCCGTTCTCGAATACGTACTTGAGTACGTGTCCCAATTTTTGATCGTATTTTCCTAATTTTTCTCCATATTTATTTTTATTTTGTGTTTATTTAGATTATTATTTGGTATCGGATCCAGATTTCTCGATTCAGAGTCAGCCTGAGTCTGAACGGGGATCCGATCCCAGTGTAATACATAATTTGACCTTTCTGATAGGCAGATTTGATCGATTTCAGTTTCAAAATACTATTTTCATTATTTTAAATTTTTCATGATTTTTTGAAGTTTTTCTGAATTATTTTGCAAAATCTTCAAAATCGGTGCCGCCGATCAAGTCTCAAATTTTCAGTTTTCAAACGAAGTTGAATTTCTCAATTCTAGTTTCACATTATTCCTCAAAATCATATCTTCTATTTTAACTCATTTTTGAGATTTTCTGAATTAATCTAAATTCGACCAGATTTGGTATCGACTAGTATCACCGGTTGATTCTAAGGTTTTTGATTTTAAAAATCGGATTGAATTTCTTAAATCTGATTTCACAATGTAATATTTTCTTTTCAGAGAATTTTTGGAGATTATTCTCAGTTACTTAAAATTTACCCTATTATTATAATATATTTATATTAGATTCTTTCTCTTTCTTTCATTTCCTTCTCCTCTTTTTTCCCATGTGCTGTCGACAGCCATGCCCCATCACCATCACCTGCCATCCCCTCCCATTCCCCAATAACCTCTCACTAACTCCCCCCTCTCTCTTTTAATTTACATCACACTTTAATTTCTCTCTCCTCTCCATCCTCCCCCCTCTCATTTTCCCTCCCACTCCCACTCCCCTCTTCCCTCTCCCCACTATGAGCCAACACCACCGCCGGCGCCGCCCCCTTGGCTGGTCGGCCACCACCCATACCACCACTCCACCATCTCCATCACACCCACACTCCCACTTTCACAACCTACCACATCTCCTACTCCTTCAACCTCCTCCAACACCACCATCATCATCACTCCACCACCTCCACCTCCTTCTCCAACATTCTCTCCTCCTTCCACCACCACCTCATCATCACCATCACCACATCATCACCATCTTCTATGTCACCACCACCAACTCCACCTCCAACATCTCCACTACCCATCACCTTCTTCCACCATTTCTACCACCATCTTCTCTCCTCACCACCACTCTCTACTATCATCACTATGCATCACCGCCTCTCCACCACCATCACCATTTTCAACAACAACATCATCAGCACTATCATCTTCTTCACCACCCAACCATCACCATCACCCTTCCTCACCTTCTCCACCGGGGCCCACTTCCCGCAGGCCACCCAGGCCAGCCGGCGACCTCCGGCAGCCACTTGGCTGCTGGCCACCTCCTCCTTCCCTCTCTTTCTTCTTTTCTTCTTCCTTCTCTTCTCTTTTATTTTATTTCTTTTTTTCTTCTTTGTTTCTCTCTCTCTCATGCTGTTCTCTCTTTCTCTCTCTAAATTTGGTTCTCCATTTCTCTCTCCCTCTCTCCTGCTCTTCTCCTCTCTCTCCCTAGTTCTGGCTCTGGTTCTCTTTTCTCTCTTTAATTTTCTCTTTAGTTTCTTTCTCTCTTTAGCTTTATCTCTCTATCACATTCTCTCTCTCTCTTCGCGCACGTGCTCGTGTGTAGTCGGGGTTCCTCAGAGTTTTCACCGTATTCTGGCTTTAGGCGAGTACTCTTTTTTCGGTATTTAGGTAAGTACTATATTTTATATTGGACGAATGTTTTATATTATTATTACATGCTTGGTGAATGCTATTTTAGTGTTTAATAATTGATACATGTTATATGACTTAATATATATTATGTGAGTGTTTCTTAATACCTGATACATGTTATACTGCTTGATACATGTTGGTTGAATGTTATTCTGGTGTTTAATACATGATACATGTTGTGCGAGTATCTTCCTAATACTTAATACATGGTATGCAAGTATTTTCTATTATTATTACATGCTTTGTGAATACCATCCTAATACTTGACATGCTATCACTTGACACCTGACATCTGATACTTGACACTGATATCTGACACCTGATACTTGACATGCTGCCATTTGACACCTGACACCTGTATGTTATCACCTAGCTCATGATTATCACTTTTACGGGGACTTGACATTGATATCATGTACACTCCTGAGATTATACTCTTGTATCATACTCATTCCTCCTGTTATTATGTAACGCCCTGATCCCGCGGATACGGAGACGTTACTGCGACGTATACATGCAGGTCAGAAATACCCTCACGTATATACGCTAAGCATCAGTACAAGTAAGAATCAGAGTACGGAAGCACGTAGTGCATTATACATTCCAACACATGAGTATAATTACAAAGTTATCACCAGAGGTGACAAATATTACAAGAATATTACATCACTGATAGGCGCAAGTGCGAGAATACAAGGAGATGTACAAGTATGAACAGTACAAAAGAGACTCAGAGTCATAACAGGAAAACTCTAGAGCCGAGCAAGGGAGGCCTGGAAGGATGAGGTTCTGGACGGTCTGCTGGAGATCCACGCTACCGCTGCGCCACTCTGATCATCAACTAGGAGAATCCACACGCTCCAAGCTCCAAACCTGGACATGAGGATCCAGAGGAGTCAGAACTCCCCGCGAGTGGTGATGCGAAAGCCAGATGGCGTGCTGAGATAAGCACATGTGTATCGGTAAATCCAAGTCGTAAATATGCATTGAAAACCGTGACGTGAGTACCAGCATACAGGAACAAGTAGAGAGACAGTAATCGATATCAAGCCAGGAACATGAATGATATAAGATGATAAGAGCAGGTAACGAGGAGATGAATAAAGTAGACAAGGCAACACCAGATATCTCCTAAACTAACATAAAACCGATAAAACCGAATAAAACCGAGTACGAGCAAATCCGATTGTACAAGTTTAGGTCACGGCTCCATGAGATTAGTACCTCGAAGGAATAATCCAAATAAGGAAACCCTCATCTATATACCTTTACCTCATGTTACTGTAATCTGAACGCGTTCAGCCCGAGTTACAAAACAACACCACGAATTGTATATTAGCATCTTGTTATAATTGGGCTGTCTAAGTTGTAGGTTTTAATATGCGTCCCATTCCACATACTTCTACTTACAACTTATAGAGCAAGTTATTTGAAAACTGATGAAGTTCGACGAATCATGTTTCGGATGGGCCCCGTACATGCCCGGGACAACGGTCCAGGAGTATCCGCTGCTGAGCCGGAACGTACCGCTAGGTACCGGGACTTATTTACGCCCGAAAAGGAATAGAGTATCGCAGATCCCATAGAAATAGGCCTAGGGCGTGTGCATACCCGGCAGGAATGAACAGGAGTAGGGGTGCCAGCACACCCCACGGAATCCCTGGTGGCCGCCAGGTGATCCCTCAAGTATGTGGACTCGATAAGACCACCATAAACATGATTATTCAGGGCCCATCAGTTTCTCCCAAACCGGGTGCAAGTTGTCTTATTATTATTTAATATGTAATTAGCAATTCACAGGAATAAAAGAATCAGGTATTAATATGTCAGGAGGCAGGTGATAAGTCATGTTATAATGAGGAGCAAATGCTAAGTAGTAAGTCATGTCAGGTGATAACATATCAGTTACTAAATGATACAGACAGGTGTATGTCAAGAGTTAATATAACAAGTATGTACATCACAATATAAAACGGGAATACCGATAGAAATACATAATGCAATACAAGTCGACCCAACAATGCGGGAAAGTCTAAAGGGAAGGCGAGGACACTCGCCTAAATACGAAAAATACTGTGAAATCCCCGATCTCCAGAATCCAGGAACCAACGCGTAAACGCGTTCAAATAAAAAGGAGAAGAGAGAATGAAGACGCGGGAGTCGCAGACGCGGGAGTCGCGTCGCGTGGATTTCCACAAACGCGGGGTTCGAGAACCGCGTTCTAGCAGGGACACGAGGAGAACGCAGACGCGAGCATGAGCTCCGTGTCACGTTAACACAAGAATGCGAGGATCGCGTTAAAGAATTGCTTGAACGCGGGGGTGAGCCGCGTCTAGCAAAGAGTGAAAGAGAGAGAGAGGGAGATGAGAAAGTGAGAGTCCAGAGAAAAAGAGAGAGAGAGACGCAAGGATGAGGGAGACGCAGGGAAGGAAAAAATTAGAGAAGAAAAGAAAGGAAAAAGGAAAGGAAGGAATGAAGGAAAGAAAGAAAGAAAAGGAAAAAAGAAAGAAGGAAGGGGGAGGAAGGAAGCTCGGCCATGGCTTGGCCGGCGGCGACCGGAGGTGGCTGGAGACGGCCGAAAGTGGCCGGAATTGGCCGGAGATGGGCGGCCAAAGCCCCAAGCCCAAGGCAAGAATGGAGTGCAAGTCTAGTTCATTTGAAAAATTTGGAGTTTTGGAAATGGTGTTTCGGAGAGCGACGAGTAGGTCCGTTAGAAAGAGCACGCCGAGGAGAGGAAGATGGCGTGGTTGGTGGTGGCCAAGGCGGTATAGGTGGTGGTGGAAATGGTGGTGAAGTTGGCGGTGAGAATGAGTTGTTTTGGTGGAAAAAGAGGAAGAAGAAGATGGTGTGGTGATGTTGTGGTTGTTGGGATGGTGGAGGAGATGGAGAGAATGATGGTGGGGAAGTTGGAGGTGATGGTGGTGAAGATGGAAGGAAGAGTGGCCGGCCAAGGAGGCCGCCATGGCAGTTTTGGGCTGCTGTTTTCGTGGCCTGTTGGCTGGAAATGAAGGAAGGAAAGAAAAATGAAAGAGAAGGAAAGAAAGGGGGTGGTTATATAAGGGGAAAAAATGATTATTACGATATTGCCATCCTTTCATCAAATGAGACTTGCGTCCCATTTAAATGATATTTGCGTCTGGCAAAGGAGACCCGTGTCTAGGTCAACTAATCCAGATGCGGAGATGAAGCCTGCGTCCCGAAGACAAATGCGAGAATCGCATTTAACAGAAAAGACAAAAGTCATGATGACTTAAAGGACATAACATTAAATGCAGAATGTAGAGGATTTCTGCATTAAAGACTGAATCCAAGTTAGGTGAAACTCGCGTCTAGCGAGGAGAGAGAAAAATTAAAAAAAGGAAAAAATAAAATATCAGGATAAGATTCCAGTATCTGGGGAAAACACCGAAAACTCCGGAAAAGCCCGAAAAATGAAGTAACTTGGAAAGTCTCCCAAAAATTCTCAAAAATAATAAATATTATTTTAAGATATATAGTGAAATCAGTTTTCAGAGATTCAATCTCATTTTCAAAATAAAAATTCAGAAGTCAACCGTCAATATCGGTCTACACCGGGTTGGCCGGATTTTGATAAATTCTGAAAAATCTCAGAAAAAGTATTTAGATAGAAAATATGATTTTAAGAAATAATGTGAAAGCCATTTTTATAATTTTAACTCCGTTTGTAAATTAAAAATCCGAGAATCGAGCAACGGTGTTGGTCGACCCGGGTTTTGAAGATTTCCAATTTAATTCAGAAAAATTTCAAAAAATCATAGAAAATCTAAAATATTAGAAAATGATGTTTAAAACAGAAATCGGTCAAATCAGAATAGTGAAAAGACCAAATCGAGCAATTCACTAGGATCGGGTTCCTGGTTCAGACTAGAGCTGACTCTGAGTATACGAATCCTAATCCAAGGCAAAACAATCATATAAATAATTCATAAAGCAAAACAAATACAGTAAGTAAATCAAAAAATATAATCGAAAAATCTGAATACGTAACTAAGTACGTATTCCGGGAGTGGGGTGTTACATATTATATCATTGTTAATTTCATAAACCGATCATCATGGACATAATCTGTAATAATTGAACAACTTACATCAAGATGGGGAAAACTGATGAGTACCGATATAGTTTCCGTGTTTATGGTGGCATACAAATGTTATACAACTAAAACTGAGGATTCTACCTGGAGGCCACCAGGTATTTCCGTGGGGTGTACTGGCACCCCTACTCCTCCTGATCTCCTGTCGGGTGTGTCATAAACCCCTGGCCTATTCCTATGGAAATGGTGACACCCTATTCCTATTTGGGCATACAATAAGTCCTGATACCTAGCGGTATGTTCTGTTTCAGCGTCAGATACTCCTAGACTGTTGTCCCGAGCATGCATGGGACCCATTCTAAACATGGTTCATCGAGCCCCATCATTTACAATAACTTACTCTCCGATCTGTATACGAAGGTATGTGGAATTGGACGCATACCAATGCATACAAATCAGATGACTCTTAATAATAATATAAAATTTTGGTTTTTGTTCTTGGTTCAATACTGGTTTCATGCTTGTGTATATTTATGCTCACGACACGGTTTTTCAATGCATGTTTCTCGATTCAGATTTATTGATACACGTGTACTTACTTGATTTTAGATTTACTACTGATTCTCTGAGTACCATTTATATTACTGGTCATTGCCTGTACTTGTGTGCTTGGACCACATCACTTTAATCCTGTATACATGTGACTACCTGTGCATGCCACATGGCTTCATTTTACATACTCGCTGGGTTATTTTTTTACAACCTTGGACCTGCATGTTCAGATCCTGAAGCACAGTGAAAGCGTGGTGGAATCTTTGTTTGGAAATCTTGGATTTTTTTTAGGAGCATCGGATCAGCCGTAGCTCATTCCTGACCTACCTCTCTTGACTGGCTCGCGGGGTTTTCTTCCGCAGCTCGTGAGTATCTTTCATTTTTTTTATATATCTTGTGATCATACTCTGCACCTTTTGTGATACAATACTCATGTATTATTATATTACACCATGTGATAACTGTGTGCTTGTACTGATCTATTGGAATGTATATTACCATTATGCTTCCACACTCTGATTCTTGCATGTACTGATACTTAGCGTATATATATGAGGGTATTTTTGCCCTGCGTATATACACAGTAACGTCTCTGTATCCGCGGGATCGGAGCATTACACTGCCCTTGACTTGTTCCCAAGTTTTGCGGACAAAAAAGCTTCTAGACTGAACCGCTTACAGGCTGGACTGGGCCACTTACAGGCTGAACTGGGCCGCTTCCAGGCTGGATTGCATGATTTTTACTAAGCTTTTCTGGTAAGCTACTCTACTCTGTCATTACGGAGTGCTCCTCCGACTAGGTGCTTCGGAGTGATCTTTCGCTCTGAAGGCTTCACCACTCCGGAAGGCTCTATCGCTCTATCCTTTCCATCAACTTAAAATTCTGAACTCGCTCAACGCATGACCTGAAAAGCTTCACCGTCACTCTAGGATCATCGTGTTGACTGTGTATGATGGCAGTTCATCAAGATAATAATCGGGCTCAACAACTTAATATATATCACAGGTGTCTTCTTGTGAGGATAAAGGCATGCACAAGTTAAAACACACAATTTGGTTCCGGCATCAAGCTTAACAACCAAACAACCTTCTTTCATCCTCCTAATTTCCCGCCACTAGCATTAATAGGTAATGAAATCAAGAAGAAGAAGAACATCAAGGGCCATCTTTCATCTTTCTCCTCGAATTGCAGCAAACAACTGCACGTTCATGCGATGAGCCAGTGTCACACCAAAATTGAATTTGTTGCGTGCGAGACAACAACAAATGAGGAGTCCACTAATAGAGATAAATGCAGCAGAGAAGTACCCATAAAACAAGAACAAAGAAACAAGAGAGAAAGCCAACACAATATTTAACGAGGTTCGACAATTTGCCTACGTCTTCAGGGCAAGGGAGAAAAAGATTTTATTGATTCAAACAACCAATACAATTTATACCTTGTATATAATTCAAGAGGGCTCTACCCCTTTATTTATAACCAGAGAGACCCAGGGTTTTTAGGAAACCCAGTTAGATTTGACTCTAATTCAGAAACAAAGTCCGAATCCTAAAAGGAGAAGCAGATTCGCGCCCAGATACGCCTGTCGGTGATCAATCATCAATAATGCACATTTTTATTCACATTTTCATACTTAATTTTTATAAAATATTATTATTTAATTTATTTATTGTTTAGTAATGTGCAGGACTCCATAATCCAAGAGAAAGCCCAAAAGAAGCCTAAAAGCCTACAAGAATTATGAAAATAAAGATTAATTGGGAAGATAAAGGAAGCATCTTTTCTCTCTTATTTAAATTTGGGTTTTTAATTAATTTAATTTAAAATTTAGAGGAGGAAAAGGATAAAATAAGATGAATTCCCATCCTAATTAAAGATAGAGGTGGACTTTTATTTATATCTGGTTGCTGCACTACAAGATGAAGATAATGAGGAGAAAATCTCAATTTAACTCAGATTTAGAGATAACTTGTTTTCAAGTTATCTAGGAGATCGATATATTTCAAAATTCGGAGACCAACTAAAGATTCTGATGATAGATCACCAGATGGACAGACCAGAGGAATTCATGCACCAAAGTGCTGACCCATCTCCCTGTTTTTGCCGCAAAAACGAGACAAAAGCCGCATTTCCGCGGCCCTTTGGTGGCAGTTTTCGTGACGGTTGAGGGACAGTATTCATATGAGACTCTACTTTTCAAATCTCTTATAAATACCCCTACAGAGCAACAGAGGAGAGACATCTCAGAGATTGAGTATATGATTTTTGTTATCCATTTTCTTTTCCGAATTTTTTTGTATTATTTTGCTTTCTATTTAGAGAAGAAGATTTTGAAGAAGAAGAACTTGTAATTGGTCGGTGACATCCATTAATAAAGGTTCATTATTCTTTTCATCTCTCTTATTTTTCAATTTAATTATTTTATTGCTTTAGTTTCTTTTATTTGTTTTTGTTCTTTTCTTTTTATGCAACTTTCCTTCTTCATAATAAATCCTGAAAATAATAAAATATGAATAACTAAATTAAATTGTAGTTTGCTAATCTTTCGATCAACTAAGTTTAGTCTAAAAGATGAACTGATTGAAATCCATGCTTATTAGTAAACCTAGGATTAAATTGATAATTTTTGAAGATAAATAATTAATTAAGTTGAATTAAATTAGGGTTGCACTTTTTAATGGTTATTCTTAGCTCATATTTAGAAGCTTTGATAGCATTATGTTAGGTTTAAAAGAATTTTCTTACACTATGCTTAGAAACTAGGATGAACTAAAGTTTAATTTTAATTAGTGTTCTCTAATTAGGGTTTGCAATATTTTAACTCATCTTACTTGACTTTCAATCAAAATCCTAGGGAAGATTTTTATAGATTCAATATGATGTTCTTCCCTCTTGAACTAACACTTAATTATGGTAGATGATTAGTGGACTATAATCTCCTTTACTTAATTAAATCCTTTTTCTTACAATCAATATTCTTTTTTCAAGTTATTTGCTAGAAAATTCGTTCCGAAAAGCTTCTATCGCATCCTTCCTTGTGGATCTACCCATCTAAAACTTGTTACGCGGATAAATTGAGAAGAGACTAATAACTTTCTAACTTTAACTTTTCTTTATTTCAATTCAATTTCTCTTCCTCAATCAGTCGGCCGACCGGCAGTCGACCGACCCATCAACTCGGCCGACCGGTCGGTCAACCGAGTCCAACCGAGACTTATGCATGCCAGTCGGTCGACCATTCGATCGACTGTTGTCTTGCTACGGTCGACCGAGCGGTTGATCGAGCTGCCCTGTGCATGTTGTGCACGTCGGTCGACCAAGCGGTCGGCCGGCCATCGATGCTGGCCTACAATTCGATGCATTCTCGCTCCTTTTTAGATTCTGAATCTCTGCACTATTTCTTCCGACGAGTTTAAAAAACTCTGTCATAGTTTTTATCCCTACAATTCTCCACCTTGGTGAAGATTTCTCAAATCTGAGCCGAACTCATCACAGTACCTGTTGACTCGAAAGCGACTGCACCTATGTGGCTGCCGACGTAACTTGCCCAAGAGATCAAGCCATCCGTAGTTCATCCAAACGAGCTCCCCTGAGCTCAAACAACTGGAAGGATATGGAGCAACTCTTTACAATGTGTAAATTTTACTTCCGACACCACCTTGGTAAGCATACCCGTAGGATTCTTTTTTGTGTAAATCTTCATTAACTTAATATCACCTTCATCAAGAATCACCCAAACAAAGTGGAACCTGACATCAATGTGCTTCGTCCTTACATGATACACCTAGTTCTTCGCTAAATAGATAGCACTTATGCTATCACTGTTGATCTTCAACAGATCCTGATCAATCCCCAAGTCATCGAGCAACTTTTGAAGCCATATTGCCTCCTTCATATCCTCCATCATGGCCATGTACTCGGCCTCTGTGGTAGACAATGCAACGGTAGACTGTAGAATAGAGCGCCAACTCATCGGTGCTTGAGACAATATAAACACATATCCCGTTATAAATCGGCGTTTGTTAAGGTCTTCTGGATAGTCAGAGTGAACATATCCGATACACTCCTGCTTACCCTTGGACTCCTTCTCAAATACCAAGCCAACGTCTATGGTACCCTTAATGTTCTGTAGAACCTACTTTACTACCTCCTAATGACCCTTTCCAGGATCATGCATATATCTGCTGATCATCGAGACAGCTTGTGACAAATTTGACCTTATACACACCATTGCATACATCAAACTACCAGCTGCGCTAGCAAATGGTATGGGAGTCATGTGCTCACGTTCTTCAATAGTAGTAGGAGATATAGTGTGTAGTACCCCGTTCCGGGATACGTACCCAGATACGTGTCCCAATTTTTTGACCGTATTGTTTCAATTTTCTTTCAGTATTTTTTTTTGGGTTTGAGATTGATTATATTTTTTGGTATCGGATCTGGATTCTAGACCTAGAGTCAGCCCTGACCTGTACCAGAAACCCAATACCTGCATACTGCCCGATTTGACTTTTCTGGTAGTCTGATTTGACTGATTTTAGTTTCAAACATTATTTTTCAATATTTTAAATTTTTCATGATTTTCTGAAATTTTTCAGAATTATTCTGCAAAATCTTCAAAACCGGTGTGGATTGGTGTAACCAACCGATTCCTAAATTTTTAATTTTCAAATGGAGTCAAATTTTTGAAAATGGCATTCACAGCACTTCTTAAAATCTTATTTTCTATCTAAATTTATTTTTTGAGATTTTTCTGAATTTATCGAAATTTGACTGGTTTGTGTCAACCGGTATCGCCGGAAGATTCTAGTATTTTAATTTGAAAATCAGATTGAATTTCTCAAATCTGATTTCATCAAGCATCTTAAAATAATATTTTCTATTTTTGAGAATTTTGTTAACGTTTCTGAAATAGTCTAATTTTACCCTATTTAAATAATAAGATTATTTTCCTTTCTTTGCTTTTCTTGCTTTTTTCCTTCTCCACTCCTCTACTTAATACTCCTAAGTTAAACTATTAATTTAATTATTTAATAGTATATTTATTCATTAATTTTCCTTATTTCTTTTCTTTTCTTTTCTTTTCTTTCTTTTTCTTCCTTTCTTTTCCTTTTCTTTCTCCCCTACCTGCTCCCCATGTCCCCCCATCCCCTGGAGACGATAGCAGCTAACATCACCCACTCTTCCCCATTTCCACTGTACATTCCTCCCTCTCCCTTTCTTTCTCTTTTCTTTACTTTTTTCTTTCTTTCTTTCCTCCTCATTTGTCTATCTCCTTCTTCATCTCTCCACCAACACCAACTCTTCCTCCCTTTGACCACCGCCTCCACCATCACCACTCCCAGCGCCATCGCCCCCTAGCCGGCGCCGCCTCCCCCCAAGCTCCTCTCTTCTCTTCTCTTCTCCACTTTCCTCCTTTTCAATTTCCACTCCTCCTTCTCCAATTTCCCAAAAAACCCATCACTATTAACCTCTTTCTTCTCCAAAATTCACCATCAAATCCCCTAATTTCTCCACTCTCACCATCCAAACACCATATCCTCCTCCTCCTCCAACTTCCAACACTACCACATCTTCATCACCTTCAACCACCACCACCTTCACCATTAACACCAACAACAACATCAATAATAACACCAACAACAACATCAATAAACCCAAACAAAAACCCTACACCCACTCTTCCTCCCCCAGGCCCAGGCCACGCCGCCCGCCCTCCTCCGGCGGCGGCGGCGCCGTCCCTCTTGGCCGCTGGCCACCACCCCTCCCCCTTCTCTCTTCTCTCTTCTTTCTTTCTTCTTTCTTCCTTTCTTTTCTTCTTTCTTTCTTTTCCTACTTTCCTCTTTTACCCCTCTTTCTTTTATTTCCTATCTGCCTTCTTCTTCATTCTTTAATTACCTCTCTCCTTAACCTGCACAACTCCCTTCTCTCTCTAACTAATCATCTCTCTCCTCTCTCTCCCCTCTCATTTAATCTCTAATATATATATTTCTCTCTTAATATGGATTAGTAGCGTGCACGTGGTGTTCGTAGATTTCTCGGATATTGCTCAGAGTCATGTAGTTTTAGGCGAGTACTTCACTTTATATCAGTGAGTAACTCTTGTGTTTTGAACGAGTGCTTTTCTCATATTGTTTCATATGTTTCAGGCCTATATTGTTATTCATTTGTGGTCGTTATCGTAACTCACTGAATTGGCCTTATACTTGTGTCGGATGTGCCTGAATACACTCCCGCTTCGTTTGGCTTCACTTAGCTAATTAATATATTAATTTATTATTATAATAGAGATGGTTGTGAAGAGTTTGAAATGTTTAACTATATTGTCTCCTTTATCATGTTACATTCCAGACGATTGCCTGACATATAATATTGTAGCTCTGTATTCAACTTACTTGACACCGACATATTAAGTACTTGACACCTGATACCTGACGCCTGATATTCGACACTTGACATGATATCACTTACTTGACATGCTTTCACATGGTACTAGTACACTTGACCTAATGTTGTGACACCTGACTGGATTACTATTACACCTGCGTTACAATGTCTATTCATTATTACCACTGTTACGGGGACTTGACATGATTATTATAATATTACCATCTGGTACTCATGAACTCCTGTATACTAAACCCCTAAAACAGGGAGACTCCTGATATTATACTCTTAATACTATACTCATGTTGATGCGCATAATTGGATAACTATAAATATAAGATTATTGTGAATACACTATGAACATTATCACTGGACAATTGTAATAATTAGAGAACTTACACTGGAATGGAGGAATGGGAAAAATTGATGAGTACCGATATAGTCTCTATGTTTATGATGGTCTTAAAGTGTCGCGCGGCCACATACTTGGATTCTACCTGGAGGACACCAGGTGTTTCTGTGGGGTGTATTGGCACCCCTACTCCCCTGCCTGCCGGGGGTGCCATAAGTCCTTGGGCCTATTCCTGTGGGAGCGGTGACATCCTATCCTATTCGGGCTTATAATAAGTCCCGGTGCCTAGTGGTACATTCTGGCTCAGTACCAGATACTCCTTGACCGTTGTCCCGGGCATATACGGGACCCATTCTAAGCATGGTTCGTCGATCTCCATCAGTTTCTAATAACTTACTCTCCGGCCTGTATGCTGAGGTATGTGGAATGAGACACATACTGATGTATACAAATCAGATGAGTCTTAATAACATAATAATAGCATACTCCTGATATCTGATTAACTATATACTTGATCTATACTTGGGAGACCTATGATACAATACATTATCCTGCTCACCACTTACACATAATACCTGTGCTACTTTATTGAATTACTTAATTGCTTATTTTTGGGTTTCCATACCATTTTCTTATTATGTTATTGTGAAGGTAATTTAGGTTATATAAACTCAGATTACTGTGATGTGAGGTGTGGGGTACATATATGAGGATTTTCTTATTTGGATTATTTTTTTGACGTACTAATCTCATGGATTGGTAATGTGGACTTGTATAACTGGTTTCTCTATACTTATTTTACTTATTGTCTCATTTCATGTTCATATGTGCTTATATTCACGATACACCTTTTCTATACACGTGTGCCTGATATGCATGCCACTTGGCCTCATCTCTTATACTCGTTAGGTTACATCTGACAACCCTGGACCCATATGTCCAGATTTTGGAGCGTGGAGCGTAGCGGATCCTTTTGTGACGATCAGAGCACAACAGAAGCTTGGACATCACCGTAGCTTTTCCTCCCAGTTTTTCTCCTGATTGGCTCTCGAGGTCCCTCTTGCTGCTAGTGAGCACTTCTCAGCTTTTGTTATGTATATCTCTTTGTAAATTGTACTTTTATATTCTCTGGTGATGTAGTATTCTTATAATATTGTATCACTCTATGTGATAATTATGTACTTTTACTTTTCTGTTGGAATGTATATTACTACTGTGCTTCCGCACTCTGATTCTTGCATGTATTGATGCTTAGCATATATATATGAGAGTATTTCTATCTTGCTTATATACGTCACAGTAATATCTCCGTACCCGTGGGATCAGGGCATTACTGGGTGGTATCAGAGATTAGGTTCTCACATCTTTAGTACAACTTGTTGGCAGATTAATGATATATTAATTTGTAATTGGAGAGCACGAGTCTTGGATATACATTCCAATCACAAGTGTGGTGTTATCTATTCCTTCCTCGTAATCTATTTCTTGGATCCTGAGACCCTTCTATCTTTTTCCTTTCCGCTTCTTCCCATCATCCCTACAACCAACTCAGATATTGAAAGACGAGGAGCACGTAACGGTCCTAGCACTTCTCGTGACAGTTCTAATAAAGAGAGCGACAACATGATGAGGGTACTTCATGGCATGTGTAATATCCCCTGTTTAATAATACCATACTATTATTTTTAAATATTTACCTGATTCTACCTATTATCTTATTATTATTAATTAACTTGATTTAGTATCATTATTAGTATTATTATTATTTTCATCCAAGCCCAACAAGCTCAGACCATTCTCTTTTTCTTTTTTCTTTTTATGCTAAGCCCACATGAGCTAAACCCACTTCCATATTTTCACTCTTTTTCTTCTTCTTTTTCTATTTTTCTTTAAGCCCAAAAACTAAGCCCGCAAGCCTAATCTCTATTTTTCTTATTCTTCAGATTACTTATTTCTTTTAACTAAAGTCCAACATAACCTATAACCCAGTACCATTGAGATCCTTACCCAATAACCCAAAACCCAATCGTAATCCTAATCAAAATCCCACCTTATCAAATCTTTTGCATTAATCTTAACTAATTCTAATTTAAATCCTAACAAAAATCATATCTAAACCAAATCTCCTTGAGATTTTTAGCAATCTTCAATTCTTATTTGAACTACTAAATTAAGTAATCTAAACGTAACTAGAATTCAAGTTTCTAAAATATCTAATAACCTATATAAAGACCAAAACTCCTTCTTTCTATTCCACCTCAAGAGAAAACCCTAATCCCAACTCTCTCCACTTTCATCTTTCCTTTCTCCTCAAGAGGATCGTGAACAAAAAAAGGCTTTGAGGCACAGGGATTGAGGAGCAAATAAGGAGGAACAACTCAAGTAAGTAAATCTAGACTGTAAATTTGATTTCAGTTTTTTTTAAAAAATAATAATAAATCAAATTAGAACCACAAGAATATAATTATTAATTTCAGCAATTTGCTAAAACTCACCATAATATATTTAATGGTTCCTAAAATTTACCTAATATAAATTTTGTATAATCATTATTTTAATACTCCATAAAACTTTGATTGAGCAAATCAAAATATAAGAAAGTAAATCTGTTTTTCATAATTAATATGATATAAATTGTTTATTAATAATCATGTCTATAGCATGATCTCCAAGAATATTTTTTATACATTAAAACCCAATCAAAAAAAATCCAACCATAAATCCAACAAAAATACATGTGAGATAATACTAACTCATAATTTTAATTTATATACTTTTCTGAAATTTTATAGCCGAAGGTTTCCTTAAAAAAAAAAACCTTCCCTGCACCCGGGCTGGGCCATTCATTTTAAAAAGAAAAAAATAAAATTTTAATGGACCAGGCCCGGCCTGGCCTGGCCTGGCCGGCCCGGGCCTGGCTGGGATGGGCAGCAGGTAGGCCCAGGAAAAAAAAAAGGAAAAAAAAGAGAGAGAAATTTCGGACCAGGCCTGGGCCTAGATTGGGTCTGGGCTGTTGCATTTACAAAAAAAAAAAGAAGAAAAGAAACGAAAAGAAGAAGGAAAGGAAGAAAGGTGAATTTGCATATTAAAATAATTTATTAAAAATATCAAAAAATAGAGAAAAATATAAATAATATTCTACAACACTTCTACTTTCTAAGATAAAATTTTAAATAAATACCAATACGAAATTAAATCAAATCGCCCACTTTAAAACCATATTCCTAAATGGTAAATTTAGACCCGTTAAGTATTTTAATAGTATAAAGTCTATTAAAAAATTCAACAAAACTTAGAAATTAGTTTAAATTAAATCTATTAGATTTAGTAGACTCAGAGAACCATATTATCAACCCCAACCTAATGAATCAAGATTAAAATCCCCTATAACTCCAAAGTAAATATATTTTTAAAAATCTAACAATTTATATTGAAATAATTTATGTAGATTTATTGGGGCCTTATGATTTCAGTGCTGTGGACTCGGGATCTAGCTTAGGTGAGTGTTTCACTTCTTTGTTTAATTTTATTTAATTTTGTTGTGAGTGTTTTTTGTTTTCTCATTGAATATTTTAGTATTATTTAATTTTGTTGTGAGTGTTTTACTTCTTCATTTAATTTTATTTAATTGTGTTGTGAGTATTTTCTTTTCCTTCTATAATTCTATTTTGTGAGTGTTCTTTGTCTTCTCATTGAATATTTTAGTATTATTTAATTTTGTTGAGAGTGTTTCCTTTCTTTATATAATTTTAATTAATTTTATTTGTGAGTGTTCTTTCCCCTTCAATTAAATAAGAATTTTGTGTTAAATGATTTGATATATATTTATATATATGCTACTTACTTTATTTCATGTGAGTACCTGTATCATTTCATGTGATCACTTACCTGTATTTTTTCATGAGACCTCGGTGAGTGATCATCCTATTTAGTTAGTTTATATAAGTTTTGTCTGTATCATTGCATGTGTTGAGGATTATTTACTTTTGATTATAGGCTAGTTGTCGTACATCTTAAACTGTGACTTGGATTGATCTTGAGATTGACCTTGTTCATATTTATTGATTTAGTTCTGGTATTATCAGACATTTATTTGATGATATTACAGACGAGAATTCATTTAGACAATAAATATGCATTAAATAAGATGTTACCTTAAGGTTGAGTTATCTTGATGCTTGGATTTATATATGGATTTAGAGTTCAACTTGAGATTTACATGGGATAAATCATCTGAGTAGTGATGTTTATTGATATTTAGATTTGAGTATAGAGACTTTCTAGATTTCATATAGCTTGGGGATGTCCCACTCCTTAGTTATGATCTTGATTTGGATTGAACTATTGGTGATATAACTTAGACTATAATCAGATTTAAATCTTGAATTTGACTGGTTCATGACGGTATGTATATGAGTAGATATCTGGGTGATATTATCAGCATATATGATTATTCTTATTGATGATAAAACATGTGAGAGTTTGGTTAGATAAATGATGATTGATTAATTTGGAGACTCTTTATTAAAAGAATGAGATATTAGACTTGGATTTGTTAGTAGACTCGATTGAGTTGGAGTTGACCTTGGATTGAGCAGTAGACGTAGTTTGGTTTGACTGACCTGGTGGCATGTATATGCATGATTAACTAGTTACTTGGATTTTTGGATCTTGTGTTTGAACTTAATGGAAGTGAGAGTGTATAATGGTCTTAATCAAGATTGAATAGTGATGATTGGTTGGATTTAGATGAGTATGTATTTGATATATTGGAACTTGAATATATCGATGACTTTGAGGATTTCGGGATTATTCTATTCATGATAGCAGGTCATTACTCATCCTGAATATCTTGATTTACCTGAGAAACTTGACTGATTATACTTGGTATCTACATGATAACTATCTTGTCCATGTTACCATTAATTGCTAGAAAAATATTGTTACACAGTAACAACACTTTCATGTTATACTTGTTACATATTCCTATTATACCGGTATCTGTTCATTGATATTATATATTCTTGTTATACCGGTATCCTGATTACACATATTGGTATTGTTACCGTGACTACCACCGAGTTATCCCAGTGATTCAAGTAACATGCACATTAAGTAATCTTAACAAACTAATAACATGACACTAAACAACTTATACTGGGATTGGGGAGATTGATGGAGGAGACATCGTCTGTATTTTGGGTGGACTTAGGATTTAGATTGCGCAGCCGAAAGAGGGTTCCACTGTAGAGTTCAATGAGGTGACTGGCACCCCGTCCTGTTCTTATTCCTATTATACATGTCCCTGACTACCTTGCGGTAGGTCCTCGTTCAGCGCCAGGGGTCTGGGCCGTGGTCCCGGGTATGCACGGGACCCACCTAAAACACAGACAATGTCTCCAACCGATCAGTTTTAATAACTGAGGATCTCGATTGGTACGTATAGTAGGCGTAGTATGGGATGCGTCTATTACATGTGGTAATTGGTGTTCGCTAACATAATTAATAATGATAGACTGTTAATGTATTGTGACTGACCGTGATCGGATTGTACACATGAGAGACATATGATTGTACACATGATCAGATTGTATACCAGACTAGTGACATATGCTAGGCTATACCTCTTGATATTAGTGGTCAGGATACTAGTTATATATCGTTCATATCTTTGTTCTTGACATTGATTATTCTGTTATGTTTTATTTTAGTTATCGTGTTGTTATTGCTTGTGTTGTTATGCACGGACACCTTTTCTTACACACACACACACTCTCTCTCTCATTAGGTCGCTTCTGACGACCCTGAATTCGCATGTACAGGATTTTTTGGACACCTTCTTATATTGTTTAGGTGTTCGTGTGATCATACGCGTTACGAGGAGCTGGAGTCTCTCTTTTCTTGATTATAGGTATTCTTGATCTTTTGTTTATGTTATTTCCTGATTCTATCTTTATCGCATTCAGTTGTCATTTTCTTTCCTTTATTCATCTATTATCATTATGTTAGATATTTATATGTCATATTGCAGTGATATTGATTTATTGTAATAGATTTGTACCTTATTCAGGTTACTTTAGGCTTAGCGTGTATGCGTGGGGTATTTTCCTCGCGTATATACGTCGCCGACCTTAGTTGCGACTCTGTTTTCACGTATTTTGGGAAGCGGGGCGTGACAGTATGATGGAGAGTCAGCATCAGTAGACAGAGCTCCTGCGGCAAGCGTCATTGACAGCACCTAGAGAGCAGAGGCCTGGTAATCTATCTGATTTCAGAAGACTGCAGTCGGCTACATTCAGGTACTGAGAAATTGTTAGACGCCGAGTAGTGGCTGATTGACACTACAGATCTTCTGAAGGCAGCCCGGATTCTTGATGAGAACCAGGTGAAAGTGGCTAAGATACAACTGAAAGATATGGTCAGAACCTGGTGGTTAGCGGAAAAAGCGAGATTGGAGAAACCTATTACTTGGGATCAGTTCTTGAAGGGTTTCTATGAAAGGTTCTTTCCTGTAATGGCTCAGAAAAAGATGAAAGTGCAGTTCATCAAATTACAGCAGTTTTCATCAGGTATAGCAGTTGAACCAATATGTGGATGAGTATGCTGCTGAATTTCTGAGACTCAGCCGATTTGCACCCTATATGGTGACCAATGAGGAGAAGCGGGCCAGCAGGTTTCAATAGGAGCTGAAGATAGACCTCCAGATGTTTCTTATCCCTCATCAGCTTAAGACGTACTCTTACATTCTCTCTATTGTCCGTGAAGTAGAAGGGGGATTGAAGAAGAAGGACAAGAACCAGATCAGAACAGGCCAGTGAAGAGAGCCTTTCAGTTGATGAATGAAGAAGACCCAACCAGACCCAGCAATGGCCCGATAATTAGGCGACCAATTCTGACCTCCCCCTTCAGCAGACGATATGTGAATATTGCCTGAAGCCCAGACACATTCAAAACAATTGTCGAAGGGCGAACAGGCTGTGTTTGGCATGTGGATCTGGTAATCATTCATTCGGTGTCTGTCCGTTTAAGAAGACGTGGAATACTACCCCAGCACCTCTAACGCTTCTAGCATAACCGGCGGGAAGGAACCCCAAGCCCGTTGGCAGAAGAGCTCAACTCCCTCCCCAGCAATGGGGAGCAAGAGTTGGAGCTGACTGTGGGAGAGGCCAAGCTTATAATTTGTCTACAGAAGAAGCCGAGGCATCAGATGTGATAGTGGAAGGACAAGGAGCTCAGTACCCAGAACATGAGCCCTGAGGATGTCACCGTGACCACGAACCCCGACCTTTTGTGTCCTGAGTTGGTAACCATCCTTACCCTTCCCACTTTATCATATTATCATCGTTGACCCTAATCTCTCCGTATTCACCTTCTTCCTTATAGAAATTTCGGGGACGAAATTTTCGTTAAGTGGGTAGATTGTAGCACCCCGTTCCCGAGATACATATCCAGATATGTGTCCCGATTTTTTAACCATATTGTTTCAAATTTTTTCTAGTATTTGTTTTTGCATTGTGATTGCTTATTTTATTTGGTATCGGATCTGGATTGTCAGAGCTAGAGTCAGCCCTGACCTGGACCAAGAACCTGATACTAGCATATTGCCTGATTTGACCTTTCTAGTAGTCCGATTTGACCAATTTTAGTTTCAAATACTGTTTCCCAATATTTTAGATGTTTCATGATTTTCTGAAAATTTTCAGAATTATTCTGCAAAATCTTCAAAACCAGTGTCGATTGGTGTCGCCAACCGATTCCAGAATTTTTAGTTTTTAAACAGAGTCAAATTTTTTAGAAATAGCTTTCACATTACTTCTTAGAATCTCATTTTCTATCTAAATATATTTTTTGAGATTTTTCTAAATTTATCGAAATTTGACAGGTTTTGGTGTAGACCAGTATCGCCGGAAGATTTCAGAATTTTTAATTTAAAAATCAGAATAAATTTCTCGAATCTGATTTTACCAAGCATCTTAAAATAATATTTTCTATTTTTAAAATTTTTTGTGAACATTTCTGAAACAGTCAAATTTTACCCTATTTAAGTAATAATATTATTTTTCTTTCTTTTCTTTTCTTGCTTTTTTTCCTTCTCCACTCCTCTACTTAATACTCCAATGTTATCTTATTAATTTAATTATTTAAAAATATATTTATTTATTTATTCTTCTTATTTCTTTTTCTTTTCATTATTTTTTCCTTTCCCTTTCTTTTCGTTTCTTTCTTTTTCTTCTTATCTTTTTCTCTTTCTTTCTCCCTTACCTGCTCTCCATGTCCCCCCATCCCCTGGAGATGACAGTAGCCAACAACACCTACTCCTCCCTATTTCCATCGTACATCCCTTCCTCTCCTTCTCTTTCTCTTTCCTTTCCTTTCTTTCTTTCTTTCTTTCTTTCCTCCTTCTCATTTATGCATCTCCTGCTTCATCTCTCCACCAACACCAACTCTTCCTCCCCTTGATCGTCGCCTCCACGATCACCACCCCCAGCGCCACCGCCCCCTAGGTGGCGCCGCCTCCCTCCCAAGCTTCTCTCTTCTCTTCTCCACTTCCCTCCTTTTCAAATTCCACCCCTCCTTCTCCAATTTCCCCAAAAATCCATCACCATTACCTTCCTTCTTCTCCAAAATTCACCATCAAATCTCCTAATTTCCCTACTCCCACCATTCAAACACCATCTCCTCCTCCTCCTCCAACTCCCAACACCATCATACCTTCATCACCTTCAACCACCACCACCGTCACCATTAATACCAACAACAACATCAATAATAACACCAACAAGCACATCAACAAATCCAAACAAAAACCCCTCCACCTACTCTTCCTCCCTCGGGCCCAGGCTGCGCCGCCCCCCTCCGGTGGCACGCTGCCCCCCTGGCCGCCGACGGTGGCCAGAGCCACCGGCCACCACTCCTGTCCCCTTCTCTCTTCTCTCTTCTCTCTTCTTTCTTCTTTCTTCCTTTCTTCTTTTCTTCTTTCTTTCTTTTTCTTCTTCCCTCTTTTACCCTTTTTTCTTTTAATCCCTATCTACCCTCTCCTTAATTCCCTAATTACCCCTCTTCTAAACCAGCACTACTCCCTTCTCACCCTCTTTCCTATAACTTTCTCTCTCGAGCTCTCTTTCTTTTGTAGCCTCCTTTTCTATCTCTAGCTAATCCTCTCTCTATCCTCTCTCTTCCCTCTCATTCACTCTCTAATAAACATACATACATACATACATACATACATATATCTTAATATGGATTAGTAGCGTGCGCGTGGTGTTTGTGGATTTCTTGGATATTACTCGGAGTCGTTAGTTTTAGGCGAGTCTTCACTTTATGTCGGGAGTAACTCTTGTTTTATAAACGAGTGCTTTTCTCATACTGTTTCATGCGTTATGGGCTTATATTATTATTCATTTGTGGTCTTTATCGTAACTCACTGAACTGGCCTTATACTTGTGTCAAATGTTCCTGAATACGCTCCTGCTTCGCTTAGCTAATTAATAGATTAATTTATTATTATAACAGAGATGGTTGTGAAGAGTTTGAAATGTTTAACTATATTGTTTCCTGTATCATGTTACATGACCAGATGATTGCCTGACATATAATATAGTGGCTCTGTATTCAACTTACTTGACACCAACATATTAAGTACCTGACACCTGATACCTGACACCTGATGTTTGACACTTGACAATTGACATGCTATCACTTACTTGACATGCTTTCACATGGTACTAGTACACTTGACCTGATGTTGTGACACCTGACTAGATTACTATTACACTTGTATTACAATGTCTATTCATGATTATCACTGTTACGCGGACTTGATATGATTATTATAATATTACCATCTGGTACTCCTGAACTCCTTATACTTGAACCCCTGAAACAGAGAGAATCCTGATATTATACTCCTGATACTAGACTCCTGTTGATCCCCATAATTGGATAACCATGAATATAAGATTACTATGAACACACTGTAGATATTATCACTAGACAATTGTAATAATTAGACAACTTACACTAGAATGGGAAAACTGATGAGTACCGATATAGTCTCCATGTTTATGATGGTCTTAAAAGTGTCGCGCGGCCACATACTTGGATTCTACCTGAAGGCCATTAGGTGTTTCCGTGGGGTGTACTGGCACCCCTACTCCCTTGCCTGCCGGGTATGTCATAAGCCCCTGGGCCTATTCCTGTGGGAGCGGCGACATCCTAATCCTATTCGGGCATACAATAAATCCTGATGCCTATCGGTATATTCCGTCTTAGTACCAGATCTCCTTGACCGTTGTCCGGGGCATGTACATGAGCCATTCTAAGTATGGTTCGTTGATCTCCATCAGTTTTCAATAACTTACTCTCCGGTCAGTATATTAGATATGTGGAATAAGACACAAACCGATGTATACAAATCAGATGAGTCTTAATAACATAATAATAACATGCTCCTAATATCTGACTAGCTATACACTTGATCTATACTTGGGAGACCTGTGATACAATATATTATCATGTTCACCACTTACATATAATACCTGTGTTACTTTGTTGAATTACTTGATTGCTTATTTTCGGTTTTCCATACTGTTTTCTTATTCTATTTTTGTGAAGGTAATTCAGGTTATATAAATTCAGATTACAGTGACGTGAGGTATAGGTGTATATATGAGGGTTTCCTTATTTGGATTATTCCTTCGACATACTAATCTCACGAATCAGTAATGTGGGCTTATATAACTGGTTTCCCTATAGTTATTTTACTTACTGTCTCATTTCATGTTCATTGTGCATATATTCACGATACATCTTTCTTGTACACGTGTGCCTGATATGCATGCCATTTGGCCTCATCTCTTATACTCGTTGGGTTGCATCTGACAACCTTGGACCCGTATGTCCAGATTTTGGAGCGTGGATCATAGCGGATCCTTCCGTGACGATCAGAGCACAGCAGAAGATTGGACATCACCGTAACTCTTCCTCCCAGCTTTTCTCCTGATTAGCTCTTGATTGTACACATTTATTGCATTATTCTTTATCACATATCCACATTTATCATGTAATAAATCTGCTAAATTCTTTGTCTTAAATATCTATTTTGCAGAAGATAATCATAGAGAGAAAGAGGATAAAATTAAATAAATATTAGTTAAATTTTGATTTAATTAGATCTATATGGTTAGAGGAGGATGATCCCAAATCCAGTTGGTTAAATTCAGTTTTTGGTAAATCAAGTGGTTAAAGCTAAAGATCAACCAAGAATAACGTAAAATACAGAGTCTAAATCCAAAGGGATAAATGGTTAGAGAGAAGATCAACGGATGAGATGAAGTAATTTTGACTCAGATTCTGGCTGGATACATTTTAGTATTTGAATCATAACTTTCGCTACCAGAACTCAAATCTGATGATTCAAGATGATCCAAAACGAGAACTTAAAGGGCTATAACTCTTAATTTTATCATTATTTCTAATTTTATCATTTGATAAGTTATATTTAGCAATCAATACGCCAATAAGATGCAGATCAGAACTGAATATCTACATCAAATCAAGTTTGGAGAGAAGAGGAGGATTCAAATTCAGAAATAGCCAGCTTCTCTTATCTTCATACTCCTCCACCTTCGCATTTCTCCTATAAACATCATTGCCACAAATTCAAGGTAAGTATTTGATCAAAGGAGGTAAGTAACTTTTAATTTCTTTTCTTTTAATTTTTTAGTTTAAAACACCACAATCTACACTTCTTTTATCACTCCTTTTCAATTTCTTTGTACATATCCATTTTTAGTTTTTCCATCTTTTTGATATACCACTTTCTTCCTAACTTAACTGTAACTCTATTTTTCTCTTTTCTTTTAAGAAGTTAAAGAGGAATTTTAACCATTCTTTGTAGCATAAAAGCCCTTCACTCTAGTTTTGATGATGATTAACTCATGTAATTATAGTTTACTAATAATCTTGTGATATTTAGTTTCAAATATTTGATCAAGATATTAGTAGGTGATTAGCTTTAACAAAGGTATTTTTAGAGCTATCATATGTTGATTCAAGAGCTTGCGAGTCAAGATCGCATCTAGTACTCAGTTGGAGTTAAGCTCGTTGGATCGTGTTTGGATCGAGTCTCTTGGAGAAGGAGTTTGACAAGAAGACCTCGGTATTGTGTTTAGTTTAATATGTTTAGATCTTTGTAAAGATTAGATAGCGTTGATATGCTCAAGTTCACATACACACACAAGTTTAAAGTTTATTTGTTTTGGTTTTTTGGTTTAACTGATATTGGATTTCATGTCAAAAACATAGATATAAATCTTTATATGTATATTCGTTTCTATCCATATACAATATGCTTCAAAGTTATTTCAATATCATATTTTTGTATTTACATGTGTTTTGGAGAAAACAGTTTTCCATTTTAAAAATCTAAGTTTGAAAAATATCGATTTTGGTTTAAGGCAAAATTTTCATATCACAAAATGATTCAAATAGTTTATAATAAGTGTTGAATTTTTATTACACATATTTTTATTTCAAATGTATTACAAGAACTTATTTTTGTGAAATTTATATAATTTTATGAGATTTTCATGTTTCATGGAATATATTCTTATTTTATTCCTTACTTGAAGGATTTCGTACTAGTTTACAATTTTATCATATAACTAGTTCGTATTCTTTATTTTGGTAGAGTTTTCAAATATGCTAAACTTATTTTCAAATTTATTTTTGAAAATCCCTACCCATCAAAGGGCGGTTGGTTGGGCGACCATACCTTGTATGCATTATTGAAATCTATTTAAATATATGCATGAAATGGGTGGTAGGGAGCATGAGTTATACACTTGTTTCTCATTATGTTTTCAATTGGTATCACAATTGATATTTATTTCGTATACTCATATTTATTTCTATATATGTATGCTTTAACTTCAAATAGTATCAATTTCGATTGGTATTTAATTTTTTATACATATATATGTATTTTGATTATACTTACTATATCTTCTTTAAGCACAAATTTTGTCATGCTAAGCTTGATTTAGTCCTTAATGATAATTATTTTTAAATTGATATCTTATACAAGCTTATGCATCGTTTTCATTAGTATTTCATAAAGGGGGAGAAAATTCATGTTCTACCTTTCACTCGGTTTTCTTTACCTTTGGTATCTTACTCCCACTATTTATGTTGAAATATGATATCATAGTTTTCATTTGATTTTCTATGCTCCTAATGAAAATTATTTTCAATTGGTATATATTTCATTTTCAATATTGGTATCAAGAATCTTAAATTGATAGTATTCTCTATTTCGTATCTCTATTGTAAAATGATTTTAGTATTTAACCAAAAAGATTAGTTTATGTTTTTCAGTTGGTATCAAAAGTGTAAAATATTTTAAATTGGTACTAATTTTTATAATTGGTATCAAGATTACCTATATGTTTATATCTTTTAATTGATATCAAAATTTTTGTTGTTTTGTTTATTTTCAATTGGTATCATAAATTGGTATCATGATGTTTTGATGTATACCTCCGTACTAACTTGATATATCTTTCAATGGTATCATTTTGATTTGTATTGCTTATATGCAAGGAAAGCTTAACATCTTTTCTATATATAGATTCATTTTGAGTGTATGTCATATTGAAGTTATTGACCTTTCTTTACTATGTAGTATACGTGTATACATTGCATATTATACTTTATGTGGTTAGGGTTTAGTCATTTCTTTTCATATAAATGCATGTATGCAGGGGGAGTTAACTTCACGTCTCTCCTCTTCATGAATGTATATAGCATATATATCTTTATTGTTTTGATTTATGCAAAAAGGGAGAAACATATTATTTATGCCCTTTATTGTTTGAACCCCTTTGTTGATGAATTGACAAAAAGGGGAGAGATATTTTAGAGTTTGATAAATGCATGTTTGTTATATGCATGTTTGATTAAATTTGTTATCCTTTACCATTGGTATCAAAAGCATCTTTTGTTGGTATTGGTATTAAGAGAATTTTTTATTATTTTGTTGGTATTAGGGTTTTTATTGGTATCAAGAGCAACATTGTTTTTAAGAAATTTTTCTTGATATCAAGAGCAATATTGTTTTTAAGAACATGTTTATTTTAAAATAGAGTCTTTATTGGTATCAAGAGCAACATTATTTTTAAAAACATGTTTATTTTAAAATGATATCAAAAGCATGTTTATTTCATTGGTATAAAAGATCATGTTTGTTTTATTTCCTTATTTTATGCATGTTTATGTATTTCTATATTGAGCATTCATTGCATATCCTTATTATTTATTGCTATGCATGAGTTAAGGGGGGCTTCTATGAAGCTTAACTTTAATCCATGCATATATAACTCCATGAGTTTTGTCATCATCAAAAAGGGGGAGATTGTTGCCCAGAGGCCCCTCACTCTAGTTTTGATGATGATTAACTCATGTAGTTATAGTTTACTAATAATCTTGTATATTTAGTTTTAGATATTTGATCAAGATATTAGTAGGTGATTAGCTTCAACAAAGGTGTTTTGGAGCTTTCACATAGTGATTCAAGAGTTCGAGTGTCAAGTTCACATCTAGCACTCGGTTGGAGTCAATCTCGGTGGATCATGATTGCATCGAGTCGACTTGGAGACGGCGTTCTACAAGAAGACTTCGGTTTGTATTTAATATAGTTTGTTTAGATCTTATTGTAAAGATTAGATAGTGTGTATGCTCAAGTTCACAATACACACACAAGTTTCATGTTTTGGTTTTTGGTTTAACCGATCTTAGTTTTCAAGTCAAAAACATAGATATAAATTCTTTATATGTATATTGGATTCTATCCATATACGATATGCTTCAAAGTTGTTTCAATATCATGTTTTTGTATTTACATGTGTTGCGGAAAAATCAATTTTTCATTTCAAAAATCTAAGTTTTGGAAAATACGATTTTTAGTTTAAGGCAAAATTTTCATCTCACAAAAATAGTTCAAATTGTTTGAAATATGTGCTAAATTTTTATCACACATATTTGTATTTCACAGATATAATAAGAACTAATTTTTATGGAATTTATGTGATTTTATGAGATTTATTTGATAATAAAAACCTAAGTTTTTAAGTTCTATAATGGCTAGAATGGCTGTTGACGGTCGACCGGAACGGTCGACCGTAGCAGAAATCGGTCGACTGACGCGCACAAGCGTGCATGCCAGCTTGAGCTGGTGGGCCGATCGACCTGGTCAGTCGACCGTCCAGAGAGCTCTGCTCTCTGGAAATGGCCCTGGTCGACCGGGCCGGTCGACCGGCAGCGAGCTCTGCTCTCTGTATCCAGTCTCGATCGACCGAGTCGGTCGACCGGTGGGCTCAACGGTCAAAAATATGACCGTTGGCCGGTCGATCGGAAGGGCATATCAGCCCTTTCCAGCTGCCAACGGGCAGAATTTTGTGGGGGCTATAAATACCCCCCATTTGAGTTTGTTTTTAAAAATTTTTTCAATAGTAAAAATTCTCTCTCTTTCTAGTGTTTAATTACAAGTTTTCAAAAGAGTTTTTGGGTTTAAAGATTTCATCTTTATTTGTTTTAAAGGGTTGAAAAAATCAAGAAAAAGAAAAGTCTTTGGGATTAGTTTTTGATCTTCATTTCTATTATATCCTAGAAGTTTTCTCAAGTATTTTCTTTGAGTTTTTGATTTTCAAACTCTTTGTTTTTCTCACACTTGAGCTTATCTTTCTATCCTATCTATAGGATCATTATTTTGTAAGAAAGAATTGGTTTGTGGTTGAGATAGACCACCAAGTTGTTAACCTTCCATTTATTGTGATATTCCTCTAGTGAGAGGAGATAGTATTGATATCCCTCTTGTGTAAAGGTGATCGTGGAGGTTGTGTTGGAGTCCCTCAAGTGTGAGGTGATTGTGTTTGTGTGACTTTGAGCGTAATCCCTCTTGTGAGAGGTTGATCATTGTTTGGCTAAGTGTTATCCCTCTAAGTATAGAGGTGGTTGAGTTTGTTGGTACCCCTCTAGTGAGAGGTGGATATTGTGTTGGTTTGTGCCTTGCCTCTAAGTGTAGAGGTTGTATTTGTTGGAGAGAGAAGTTGTGTACTCCCGATTGTATTTGCCCAAAATCCTCAGTGGAGGTTCCCTGTGCGGGAAGTCCTGTGTAGACGAGTTAGTGAAAATCCTTCTGTGTGAAGGCGGGGACGTAGAGCTGTGTGCTCGAACCTCGAAACATATCTCGGTATTTGCGTTTGATCCACTTTCTCTAACTCTCTCTTACATTGTGCATTGATTCTTATTGTCATATCATGTATACATGCTTGGTTTGATTGTGTGCCCATACTTGTGTTTAACCAAGAGAGCTTCATATAGCACCTCAACTCTTATTTAGAGGAATTTAGAGGAGATAGTCTAGAGCACTTCACCGGAAATTCGGCTACACACTTTGGTTACACTATGTGTGTTGCATTTAGTTTTTAATTCCATATTATTTGTCATCAGATTAGCCATACACCTATTCACTTCCCCTCTAAGTGTACTTTCAGGTTGTTGATACCACCAAGAGTTGTAAACCCTCCTTATTTTGTGATATCCCTCTAGTGAGAGGTGATTGTGTTGTTGTCTCTCTAGTGAGAGGTGATTATGGAGATTGTGTTAGTATCCATCTTAGTGAAGAGGCGATTGTTGGAGTTGTGACTTTGAGCCTTATTCCTCTTGTGTGAGGTTGATAGTTGTTTGGCTAAGTGTCATCCCTCTAAGTGTAGCGGTGATTTGTGTAGTGCCTTACCTCTTGTGTAGAGGTTGTATTGTTGGAGAGTGGTGTTATGTACTCCCGATTTGTATTACCCAAATCCTCAGTGGAGCTTCCCTGTGTGGGAAGTCCTGTGTGGACGATATAGTGAAAATCCTTCTGTGTGAAGGCGGGACGTAGAGCAGTGACTCGAACCTCAAAATTTATCTTGCGGTTAGCAATTGATCCACTATCTCTTAACTCTCTCTCTCTTATTGTGCATTGCATCATATTATTCATATCATTTATATGCTTGAGTTTGATTGTGTGCCATACTTGTGTTAAACCAAGAGAGCTACACAGCACCTCAACTCTTATTTAGAGGAATTTAAAGGAGTTAGTCCAGAGCCCTTCACCGAAAATTCGGTTACACTCTTTGGTTACACTAAGTATATTACAATTATTTTTTTAAATTTCGCATTATTTGTCATTAGATTAGCCATACACCTATTCACCCCCCTCTAGGTGTACTTTCAATTGGTATCAGAGCCTACGCTCCTGATATTAGGTTTAACCATCTAGGAGTGAGATCTTGGTTAGCTAATCTAGATTTGTATTTGCACACTTATTTGTTTACACACACTCATGGATTAGCTTACACCTCCCATGTTTCATATTTCTAACATCAATATGTGGACGTATAAGATGAGTATGTACGTAAAAATCCTAGGGTTGCATGTTTTTCTTGCCGCTACCAAGAAATCTTATCTTGATAATAGTAAGCATATAGAGGCCAATGCACAAGCCCTCGAGACACTTAGAAGCATATTAAGTAAAGAATATTTGTGTATAGTTTCTTATTGTGATTTCGCCTTTGCAGTGTGGAACACCTTGACCTCTCTTGTGCTACAAACGACGAAATATGTGGAGGAGGAATTTAGTGGAGGAGAATCCGAACAACATTGCTACATGGTCCAAGGGAATGACTTCCTTGAGGTACATTCAGAAACTCAACTAGAAGATAGTGCTAGTTCTTCCGGTGATGATCATATTGATGCCGAAGCATTAAATGAAGAACTATCTATTGTTTGTGAAAAATTATTAGAAAAATACCAACTCTTGAAAAAGAAAAATTTCACATTAAAAGAAAAAAAGGATTTGTTTTTAAAACTTGATTTGGCTTTACAAGAAAAGTTAAAATTTCCAATGAAAGGGACTCATTGAAATCCCAGCTTGATCTTGCCCTAAATGAAAACAAAATCTTAAAAAGTAAAAATGATTATGATGAAGTTTTGAAAAAATTAAAGTTCTATCTTCAAAACTTGTTTTTGTTTTAAAAGAAAATGATTCTTTAAAAAATAAAATTATTTCTATTTCAAAGAAATTGAATTTGATTTCTAATGAAAATATTTCTTTGAAAATGATTTAGATACTTATATTTGCCATGCTAGTGTAGTTTCATCATCTAGCATATCTATTGCATGCTCCACCTTTTCTTCCATTATTGAAAATGATATATTCATGTTAAAGAAGAGTGTTGATTGTTTGGGCTCCACTTTGAGCCAATGTGCTATGAATCACACACAGTTGGAAACCATGTTTCGCAAGAAACATGCTCCTCATATGCATGCACAAAAATCATGACATACACATGCTTCTCATTTTCACACACATGACACCATGTATACTCATGTGTGATTAGTCTACGATTATGCAATATTATATCGCATTTCCCACCGATTTATGAATAAATTGTCGGTCTAAACCGTGTTTTGGTCTTTATTGCAGGTAAAGCAAGAGTTCAAGGGTAAAGGAGTAATAAGAGCCTAATTAATCCCAATTTATGGTAATTAATCCCGCATTACTTGGAGGCCAAGCAAAGGATTCTCTAGAAGATACATTGAACCTAGACTCCCGCGCATGTCAGACGAATATTCGGGTGCAAATACCAGAAACGGATATACCCTGATCATTCTCGAAGCCAGAGGGACCCACTGACGAAAACCAGGGATCTACCTCCCTGGTATTGCCGCGAAAACGCGGCAATAGCCGCGTTTCTGCGGCAAAGGAGTGGAGCCACGCGTCGATTTTCGACGCGTGGCCCCGTCTCGTCTTCTGGAAGCATCTTTGGCCTATAAATAGACCTGCATAGGCCCAGAGCGCAAGCAGTCTTCGTTTTTAGGAGTAGGTGCAGATTTTAGGAGTAGTGTAGGTAGGTGCTCTTCATTTCTCTTGTATTTTCATTTCTTTTTAGATCATTGTAGTAGGGCTGAGTGATTCATAGAGAGAGAGATAGAGAGGGATTGATGTAATAGATAGTGACAGTCTATGTAAAGGTGCCTCCTTTCTCTTCCATTGTAATCTCCTTCATCTTCTACATGATTTCTTGCTAACTTTTATTTTCATGGCAATCTAACTACTAACCACTAACCATCTAACCAATTACTTGATAATCCACATGAATCGGGTAGCCTCTATTAAGGCATTGTTCTTGCAAGAGCCATTGATGGCCAATGATGATGGGTTCTAACATCTAACTTGCTAACTTGCTAACCAAGCTAACTCTCTTTTATTTCATGCTTTCTTTTAGTAGTCTAATGAGTTGATGCTTGTATTAGCTTGATCTTGATGCATGTTTGAATGTGATGAACCATCTATGTGCCATGCTTTGTATCGTCTCTTGAAGCCAAGGATTATTGATGATCGAGGATCAAAATGTGAGGCAACTATCATAAAGATGTAAGATCACCTAGAGGGGGGGTGAATAGGTGATGGCTAATCTAATGGTCACTTATTAACAAATAATGCGGAATTAAAACTAAGATGACCAAATTAAATTTCTTTTAATTTAACACTTATGTATAACTCAAGAGTGTTGCCGAATTCCCCTTGCGAGGCTCTGGACAAGCTCCTCTAGATTCCCTTGAATGGGTTGAGGTGCCGCGTTGGCTCTCTTGGTTGAATACTAGTGTTAACAACAATCCCAAGCAAGTATGTATATCAATTATGAGCACAAGGGAATATAACATGCATATATAAGATGAACACAATAAATTGAATGCAAGATATAAAATAGAGACAAAGAGAGAGAGAGGGAAGAGTAAGCAATCGCAAACACAAAGGGTTTGTTTCGAGGTTCGAGCACACTTGCTCTACATCCCCGCCTTCGACACACGAAGGATTTCCACTATGCAAGATCCCACCGGATCTCTCCTTGGTGCCGTACACCTACAAACCCTCGGACTCCCAAGTCCCGTACACACGCAAGTCCACCGACTCGCCGAGGCCGTACCTCTAACCACCAAGAGTTCACAACCGAACTCCAACCACCAACAACGAGCACACTTGCCCGTTTCCTCAAATACAAAGAAAAGATCTCTTTGATGATCACAACACTTGATCACCTAAAGAGCACTCTCACTACAACACACCTATAGGAATATCTAGCAATGGAAAGCTCAAGTGTGGTGTGAGAAAAACAAGGAAAGACTATGGTGAAAAACTCAAAGAATCACTTAACACTCTCTTGATAAAAACTCCCTTTTGATTGGAAATATTTGCTCTCAAATATGTGGAGAGAACTTCTGAAATCAGTTGGAAAAACTAGCTCAAAGGTCTCCAAAATCTTCACCTCAAAACAGATGACAAGATCCCAATTTATAGGCTGCAGAAAATAGAGCCGTTGGGAATCTGTCAGTGCTGTCGGTCGACCGCCGGTCGACCGGCCAACGGTCATTTTTCTGACCGTTGCAGCCACCGGTCGACCGGCTCGGTCGACCGATAACCTGGAATGAAATGTCGGTCGACCGGCCCGGTCGACTGATATTTCCAGAGAGCAAAGCTCTCTTGGTCGGTCGACCGACCCGGTCGACCGGCCACTGTGCTGACAACGTGCACAGGGCTGTGCACATCGGTCGACCGGACCGGTCGACGGTTTGGCCTGTCAGCCAGTTTCCAGGTCAGAAAACAGGATTTAAAAATCTTTTATAAAATCCTAAAAATACATAGAAATTCTACAAAAATAGTTTTACCAATATACTTGAAAGAACAAACATGCTTGCACAAAATCAAGACATGTTATAGATGTTTTGGTCTATTTTGTAACTTGGAAATATTAGCTCAATAACCAAAATGTATTTTTCCAAAACATGTTTTTCCAAACTTGTTTTTCTAAATCTTCATCAAATACAAAAACAAGATATTTGAGTTCATTTAAAAGCATGGTGTGTATGGATATGATCCACTACACAATCAATATGGAATATCTATGTTTTTGACATAAAGCTCTAATCATGATTTTGGTTTAAAGATATGAACTATGAAATACAAAATCCAAGATAAATATTTTGTCACAAAGAAAAATCTTTTTCCAAATAAAAATTCTTTTCTAAACAAAATCTTTTATGAAAGCACTTTAAATCAAGAGTTCTAATCAAGAGTGTGTGTGTGTGATATAACTTGAGCAATCCACCAACTATCTATCCTTTACATTTTTACTAAAACAAAAATACAAATTCTATACCTAGACCAAGTCTTCATCTTCTTGAAGTCTTCACTTGAAGGCTTCTCATCTTCTTGACTTGGTCCAAGCTTGATCCAAAAACTCCTTGGATCACCATATGCAAGCTCCAAATCTTGTTCTTTTATCCTTTGTTGAGCTATGCACCTACTAAGATCTTGATCATGAATCTGTCACTAATTAAACACAAGATCATTAGTAACTATAACTACATGAGTTGATCATCATCAAAACTAGGGTGAAAGGCCTTTGGGCCAACAATCTCCCCCTTTTTGATGATGACAAAACTCATGGAGTTATATATGCATGGATTAAAGTAAAGCTTCAAAGAAGCTCCCCCTTAACTCATGCATAATAATAAGCAATAGATATGGCAATAAAAGCACATGACATGTATGCAATGTAGGAGATGCAATCATATAAATCAAATCATAAATCAAATCTTTTGCTCCTAATTGCAAAATAACATATATGCATAAATACAAATCTTACTCCCCCTTAAGCAAGGAACAAATACTTCTCCCCCTTAAGTAAGGAAATCATGAAATCATGCATATAAAATCACAAATTCTTCTCCCCCTTTTTGTCAATCATCAACAAAGGGTTCAAAGTTCAATTAAATCAAACAAATTTTCTCCCCCTTTTTGTTAAAAACAAAGAGATCAAGGAGGGGTAAATACAAATCAATCAATAAAATTTATATGCGATATAAATTCATGAAGAGGAAGACGTTAAGTTAGCTTCCCGACACATATACATTACATGAAAGAGGGATGACAAGCCCTAATTCACATAATGTATAATATGTCATGCATAAGAGGAGATGTGAAGCTCCCCCTACACACGTATATCATGAAAAGAAGAGTTGTCAAGCTCCTCAAATTATAATATACTCAACATGAATCTACATATGGAAGAGATGTTAAGCTCTCCTTGCATATAGACAATACAAATCAAAAATTTTGAATTTTTCTTATGAAAACAAAATTTTGAAATATCTTAAAATACAATATTTTCTTTTAAGGTACCAAATGTAGAACAACCAAATTTTGAATTTTGATACCAATTATGAAATACAATGCATAAGCTTGAAGATAAATAAGATTTGAAGTAAGCTTAGCATTAACAACTTTGTGCTTAAAAATATAAGAGTCAATTTTAGCTAAAGCACAAGTACAAATTATATATATGTATGAAAAGAGTATATCAATTGAAGTAGATACATACATATATGAAAGAACAAAATATGAGTATATACAACAAGAGTCAAATTGATACCAATTGAAAATATCCAATGATACCAATTGAAAAGTAAGCATAAGTGTATACATCATATAATCTACCATATGAAGAATTCGAACTAGTTAAATGAACTTGTTTTAAGAACTAGTACGAGATTCTTCCATCAAGGAATAAGTTAAAAAGTTTTTCATGAAAGATCAATGAAACACAAGGCACTAAAAACACTCTAATCCATAAGGTCCATTTAATGTTTTCAAGAGATGTGAGTGTACTAATGTTATGTGAAGTATGGCATCATGAAAATTACAATAAAACTCAATATTCCTTTAAATTTTGAATTATCATAACTTTTAAAACCTTGAAAATCATCAAAAAAATTTTATTAAAAAAAAATGTTTCATAATATATGTATGTTTTGTCAATACAAGAAGCATACATACATATCTCTAACACAATTGAGTCCATATATATAGATTTGCATGAAAGGCAAATGACTCAAGAGGTATCCATGTATATCTTAATGTTTTGGCAAAATAACCATATACATGAAATGAAATCACATGATCATAACATAAATCCGAATGGAATACAAGTTTAAGAATGTAATGATCATCAACATAAGGCTATACTAGTACATCTAATAGGCACAAATAAGCATTCAACCCAATCATATATAGATTTATTTGTGGTCCATAAGGTGTACAAGTATAAATCCAAGTGTTGACAAATACTAACATCTAAACTAATATTCAATACAATGAAGCATCAAAAATTTTGAAATCACAAAAGAATTTATCCATAAAAATAGAATCATGTGCAATACTTGAAGAATAGATAACTAGTTTAAATGGATTTTTGACAAACTAGTTAAAGATCCTTCATAAAATAAAAAATCATATGTTTTTCATGAATAATACTAAATACATAAAAGTTCAAGCACTCATATTCCATAAAGCTCAACATATATATTTTCTTAAAGATAGAGTGTTCAAAAGTTATGTAAATAGTATCTACATGAAAATAGTCATTGAAGCCCAAAACGATCATAAGTCAAATTTTAACAACAAATCATGAAAAATCATTTTTCACTAAAATCAACAATTTTCATGGTATATGTATGGTTTATACAAATCTAACAATATGCATACATATCCCAAAAATAAAAGAGTCTATTAAATGTTTGCATGAAGGCAAGAGACTCACGGGTATACATGTATATTTATTAGATTTGAATTAAACATGCATACACATGAAGTAAATCACAAAAATTGGCAAAACATGTATATATGAGAATTATCAAAACTAGATCATACATATGCATAGAGTGGATACAAGTGAGCATGAAGTTCAATCATATATATGAGTCAATTGTATTTCACTATACATCTATGTATGAATATAAGTTTTGAAATATTCTACATCTAAGCATGTAAATACCACATGAAGCACAAATCAAACAAATCATGAACATGCTATGAATGTATGAAATAAGTAAAAGCATGTATATAAAAATAGGAGTTAAGAAATTGTTACCAACTTCAAAGCTCCAAGCATGGTGGTCTTTTCCACCATAATTTCCTTGATAGCAATGCATCTACAAGAGTGTCCATCATATCCATTGCATTGGCTACCAAGGCACCAATCCTCTCACGTTTTGTGAGAGCCCTCACCTACATCAAAATCAAAAGGTGGGGGTTTTGGTACCCATACTTTCTTGGGTCCTTTGGGGTTAGCTTTATTGTAAGGATCCCAAAATCTTTTATACTTAGCAAAATATAAATGAGGTTTCTTATCAAAACAAAATTTTGCTAAATGGCCTTTGCGGCCACAATGTGTACATATGTACACCTTAGCATACTTATGAGTGGGAGTGTGAGCATGATGTGCATCATAAGCATGTGCATGATGTGAATGTGCATGAGTATGAGGAACTTGTTTCTTTTGAAACAAGGATTCCAATCTAGTATGATTGAATGCACATGAGCTCAAATTAGAGCTCAAATTATCAATTTTATTTTTCAAATTTTTAATCTCATTAGTTGTGGCATGTAAAGCATGGTGAGATAAAGAATCATTTTTCTTTTTCTTTTGAAAAACATTATCCTTTTCTTTTCAACAAATTTTCTTTTTAAAGATTTATTTTCTTGTAAAATACTTTCTTTTTGTTGTTCCACCATAGCAATATCATTTTTCAAAATATTGTTCCCTTCACAAAGATCATTCAATTTTGAAAATAAGGAAACATTCTCATTTTTCAAATCTTTATTTTCTTTTTCTAAGCATGCAATCTTAGATCTAAAAGAATCATTTTCTTTAAGCATGCAATCAAATTTCTTTTTCAAAATATTGTTATCTTTTTCTAAGCATGCAATGTTATCTCTAAAAGAGTCTTGTTCTATATGCATGCAAGCAAGTTCCTTTTTCAAATTTTTATTATTCCTTTTAAGCATGTCATATTTTTCAAGTATAAGATGACAAAAGGTAGTGAGCTCATCATATGACATGTTCTCATCATCGGATTCGGAATTTACCTCAAGGGGGTCATCCCCTTGGACCATGTAGCACTTGTTGGAGGTGTCGCTTCCAACATCCGAGTCACTCCCCGCATAGTATAGATCTTTTTCGCCGAGGGAGGTGATGATGTTCCATACTACAAGAGCCGATTCAATATTAGAAACCCTAGATAAATAATCATCATTTAGGGTTGACTTAATAGCATGAAGGGCTTTTGCATTAGCCTCAATGTTCTTACCATTTAAGCAATATTCTTTATTAGTTGTGGCAAGATATACACTAAGGCCAAGTCCTTTGAGGAACAAAGACATCTTAACCTTCCAAATTTGGATGTTAAGAATATCAAAGGTGGGTGGTGACATGAAGTCCATGGTGAGGTGTGTGTGTACAAAAATATTGTGATTAGCCTAAAGGAGGATCTTTAACTCTTAGGTTGTTAGACCCAAATCAAGAGCACTAGCTCTGATACCAATTGTAAGATCACCTAGAGGGGGGGTGAATAGGTGATGGCTAATCTAATGGTCACTTATTAACAAATAATGCGGAATTAAAACTAAGATGACCAAATTAAATTTCTTTTTAATTTAACACTTATGTATAACTCAAGAGTGTTGCCGAATTCCCCTTGCGAGGCTCTGGACAAGCTCCTCTAGATTCCCCTTGAATGGGTTGAGGTGCCGCGTTGGCTCTCTGGTTGAATACTAGTGTTAACAACAATCCCAAGCAAGTATGTATATCAATTATGAGCACAAGGGAATATAACATGCATATATAAGATGAACACAATAAATTGAATGCAAGATATAAAATAGAGACAAAGAGAGAGAGAGGGAAGAGTAAGCAATCGCAAACACAAAGGGTTTGTTTCGAGGTTCGAGCACACTTGCTCTACATCCCCGCCTTCGACACACGAAGGATTTCCACTATGCAAGATCCCACCGGATCTCTCCTTGGTGCCGTACACCTACAAACCCTCGGACTCCCAAGTCCCGTACACACGCAAGTCCACCGACTCGCCGAGGCCGTACCTCTAACCACCAAGAGTTCACAACCGAACTCCAACCACCAACAACGAGCACACTTGCCCGTTTCCTCAAATACAAAGAAAAGATCTCTTTGATGATCACAACACTTGATCACCTAAAGAGCACTCTCACTACAACACACCTATAGGAATATCTAGCAATGGAAAGCTCAAGTGTGGTGTGAGAAAAACAAGGAAAGACTATGGTGAAAAACTCAAAGAATCACTTAACACTCTCTTGATAAAAACTCCCTTTTGATTGGAAATATTTGCTCTCAAATATGTGGAGAGAACTTCTGAAATCAGTTGGAAAAACTAGCTCAAAGGTCTCCAAAATCTTCACCTCAAAACAGATGACAAGATCCCAATTTATAGGCTGCAGAAAATAGAGCCGTTGGGAATCTGTCAGTGCTGTCGGTCGACCGCCGGTCGACCGGCCAACGGTCATTTTTCTGACCGTTGCAGCCACCGGTCGACCGGCTCGGTCGACCGATAACCTGGAATGAAATGTCGGTCGACCGGCCCGGTCGACTGATATTTCCAGAGAGCAAAGCTCTCTTGGTCGGTCGACCGACCCGGTCGACCGGCCACTGTGCTGACAACGTGCACAGGGCTGTGCACATCGGTCGACCGGACCGGTCGACCGGTTTGGCCTGTCAGCCAGTTTCCAGGTCAGAAAACAGGATTTAAAAATCTTTTATAAAATCCTAAAAATACATAGAAATTCTACAAAAATAGTTTTTACCAATATACTTGAAAGAACAAACATGCTTGCACAAAATCAAGACATGTTATAGATGTTTTGGTCTATTTTTGTAACTTGGAAATATTAGCTCAATAACCAAAATGTATTTTTCCAAAACATGTTTTTCCAAACTTGTTTTTCTAAATCTTCATCAAATACAAAAACAAGATATTTGAGTTCATTTAAAAGCATGGTGTGTATGGATATGATCCACTACACAATCAATATGGAATATCTATGTTTTTGACATAAAGCTCTAATCATGATTTTGGTTTAAAGATATGAACTATGAAATACCAAAATCCAAGATAAATATTTTGTCACAAAGAAAAATCTTTTTCCAAATAAAAATTCTTTTCTAAACAAAATCTTTTATGAAAGCACTTTAAATCAAGAGTTCTAATCAAGAGTGTGTGTGTGTGATATAACTTGAGCAATCCACCAACTATCTATCCTTTACATTTTTACTAAAACAAAAATACAAATTCTATACCTAGACCCAAGTCTTCATCTTCTTGAAGTCTTCACTTGAAGGCTTCTCATCTTCTTGACTTGGTCCAAGCTTGATCCAAAAACTCCTTGGATCACCATATGCAAGCTCCAAATCTTGTTCTTTTATCCTTTGTTGAGCTATGCACCTACTAAGATCTTGATCATGAATCTGTCACTAATTAAACACAAGATCATTAGTAACTATAACTACATGAGTTGATCATCATCAAAACTAGGGTGAAAGGCCTTTGGGCCAACAAAAGAGGTTAGCATGGTTAGTGGAGCATTTAGTAGTTAGTAGCCATGAGTTTTCTTTTCTCTTGTTTTAGAAATCGTTTTTCAAAATTCTTTCTATCATTTTCATCGTTGTTTTCTCCGCCTACTTAGTTCATCTTTGTTTCATCTCCTTTTCTATTTTGTTTTTCAAACCACTCTTCTATTTGGTTTTTACATCGACGTTTTCATAGCTCTCCTCACCTACCACATTCTGGATTTCCTTTTTCTTTTTCTTTTCACTTTCTTTTTCATTCTTTCAACAAAGAAGAATTGTTAACAAATAACGTGAATAGAAACTGTCAATGCTTCTATCGCCTCCCTTCCCTGTGGATACGACCCGTTGAGACAATGCTATAACAGAAGTATCGAGGGTACATTAGCACATACGAGCTTTTACATCGTTTTCATAAATACACACTTTTGAGTGCTAGTTCCGCCCTGATCAAATTTTTGGCGCCCTTGCCGGGGAAGGGAATGGTTTCGTTTTCACGTTTTTGTTAACATTGTCTTCTCTGTTTTGGTGTGCAGGACAAGCTTTACAGGTGCTTAATATTGCAGTATATAAACTAGCTTTGCATATCCCTGCTCTTGAAAGCAGGGCCCCAGATTTTAAAGAACTGCCGCGCAAATGCGACATTTGCCGCGAAAACGCGGCCATTTTGTGATGATTGTAAATCTTGTTGTGCTGGGATGTATTGATTGTAATAGCTAGTATATTTGTGCTGCTATTTTTTCTGCTTTGATTGCCTACACACCATAATAAAATAAAGAACTAAAATACGGTATTTGGACGCGTTTAAAACGGTTTAGACATTTGCATTTAGGCACGTGTCAATTCAATTCCAAAATACTATATTTTTGTTCTGTTGTTGTGATTTGGATGGAGATGTAAATATGGCATTGCATATAGCATAGGACAAACACGTGGGTGATTTATCGCTTTGTGTTATATTCTTATCTATATTGCACACTTGCACGAATTGAAATTAAGGGCAAAACCCAAACAAGATAAGGTGGGATTTCATCACCCTTCCTTAGCCCAAAATCATCTCCCCACTCACACAACCCAAGCCCTAATAAAATTTGAATAGACGTTGGCCCCTAGGGACATCTAGGTCCAGGTCAACCCTCCTATTGACTTGGTTTTGATTTTTCTTTTCTTTTTGTTTGTTGTTTGATTTTACCTTTTTGTTTGTGATTGTTTGTGAAATGGCATTCAATAATAACAATTCTTTCAATCCGAATATGAATCCATATTTCACACCAACCCCATTTGTTTCGGATAATTCCAACCTGGCGTTTTACAATATGCATCAACCACATACACCGGGTTGGCCTTATCCGAATCAATACAACCCATACCCACATTCTTATGACTATAATTTTCAAAATAATTTCAACTCGTCACAGAGTCAATGGGGATTCACTTCCCCCGAGTTTAATTTTCAACCTCCTTGTCCCCCATGTCCACCTTGTCCATCATATTCACCTTATCCACAATATTCATTCCTCGATTTCGCCTCCTATACTCCTTTTTCTGAACCTCCCATTGAAGAAAAATCTGAGTTCGAAAAGAGAGTAGAAGCCAATCTACAAGAGGCCGAGCAACAACTTCACAAAACATTGGCCTGTCTAAAACATATTCAAGTGTCTTACTCAGTTCCATCTCCTCATAATGAACAACCATCTGTCCTGGAAACGAGTAAAGAATTCTTGTGTGAGTCCAAGTTTCAATCTCAACACATTTTGACTCACATTCTTCACAAAATTTTCAAAACCAAGATTCTTATACTCCCATTCTAGAGCAACCACTTGGAGATACATCAAGTCTAGAAAAGAGTATAGAAATCTTGCAGGAGTCTATGTTACAATATCAAAAATCATCTGCTGAGTCTGTCAATAGGGTGGAAGCACAATTGAGTCAATTGGTTAACATTTATAGGAATGAGGAAACTCTATCTTATCAACCTTTGACCAATTCAGCTATGCCAAACTCTATTGATCTGACCCAAGACTCTTGTCATTTTGGAAATCATGATTCAATTTCAGCACACCCATCTGAACTTGTCCAAACTTTAAATGTTAAAGATCCCATTGACATTTTGACAAGTTATCCATTTCCTGAAATTGAACTTGAGCATGAATATGATCATGAACCTCAAATTAGTGATTCAATTCTACTTCCTGATTCAATTATGACTCCGGTATCTTCACCAGAATTCAGTCCTTTTCCTGAGTCAGTATTGAGTCCAGTACCAATCCATTGTGAAATTGAATCACCAATCTCTTATGATGATCATATTGAACTTGACCAATTCCATACTTTTGAAAGTCCCATTGATAAATTGGCAAGTTCTCATTTTTGTGAAATTGAACTCAATGAGGAATGTGACTTTGATCCTCAAATTTGTGATCCAGTTCAAATTCCTAAATCATTATTGACTCCTGTTATATTACCCAATTTGAGTAACATTTTAGAGTCAATTTTGATTCCCATACCTGTCATTCCTGAACTTGAATCACCAATCTTAGAAAGTCACATTCCATCATGGGGAAATGATTGTGGACTTGAGCTTCATTTTCTTGATTTGGACCCACTTCCTGAACCGATATCGACTCCCGAACCTTTACTTGACTTGAGTCATTTTTCTGAGTCAATATTGGTTCCTATATTTCCTGAGTCTAGATCAATCATTCCATTCTGGGACAAGGGTGTTGATAATTTCACTCCGAAATTATTTTGAAAATTTGAAAATTAGATGGGGTAAATTTTTTAATAAAAATCATAAATACATACATCTTTTTAGTGGGTTGTATCATGGAGGTCTCTGGTGGGTTCCTTCGGACTCCACGTAAGAATGATTGGGACGCCTTTCGTGGACCAATCAGACCGCCACCGGAACCACCACCTTGAGGTAATTTTTTCCTTCCCTCTCTATTTGTTTCATGCATACATATATCACGATGCATTGAGGACAATGCATGAGATAAGTGTGGGGGAGGGTTTACTAACTTAGAGTTTTTAGATTTTCTTTCTTTTACACCTCTTTTAGTATACTTTTAGAAATCTTCCCTTTGTATAGGAATTTTCTCTTTCTTTAAAACTTTTTGAAATAAAAGACAAAGTTTTGATCTATTTTTAAAAAATTAAGATGATCTTAGAAATTAAGAAAGCCTTAATTATGACATCTTAAACCTAGTCGAATTAATGGATCTTGTTTAAAATTATAGGTTAAGTATAAAGATTGGGGAGATAATTTTATCTTGAATATTTTGCCTTAGATAGTATGCATTTCACACTTACACAATTTTTGGGATGAAAACAAAGACCTAAAATGCCATAAAGCAAATAAAAAATATATATATATATGTGTGTGTGTGTGTGTGTGAATAAAACATCACTTATTAAGCTGGATAATTATGCCTCAAGAAGCATGATTATTCACGCCTAACGGTGGTCAAAAGAATCAAATAATCTCCCTTAGTTTTGTGGCCTTGTTTACTTGAGTCCTTAAACCCTAGGGATGTTTTCTCATCTGGTGCCCTAAAACCATCTGGTTTGGGAGTCATCGGTTATAGGCTACATGGGTGAACTAGAAAGCCTAAGAAAACTAAGGGAAGAAAAAAAGAAAAAAAGAAAGATATATATATATAAATAAATGGCTAGATGGTTAGAGTTGAAATCCCAGAAAACTTCACTATCACAATGTGCATATTATCTAGGTTTTTATGAGAGATAAATATTCAATCCAATTTTGAATCCTTACCTTAATTGAAGACAAGATCTTGCATAGAGACTAAGTTTAAGAAAGAATGATTTTGGTGGACTTGTGACCTTAGATCACTTATATTTTTGCAAAATAGTTCGAAAACATGTCTCTCTTTCAAATGTGTTTTCAAAATACTAACATTTGTCTTCTTTCTTTATGGATTTTGTGGGTGCAATCCGCTGAAAACCCTCAGGAGACAACACTCCTCCTCTAGGGTAACCTAGAGGTTTAACGGCTTGTTGCACACGCTCAGTGCAATCGCGTCACCTGCGAAAGTGGTGTAATAACATTTGTAGTATAGTTTTCTTTTCTTGTTTTGCTCGGGACGAGCAAAAGATAAGTGTGGGGGTGTGATTAGTCTACGATTATGCATTATTATATCGCATTTCCCACCGATCTATGAATAAATTGTCGGTCTAAACCGTGTTTTGGTCTTTATTGCAGGTAAAGCAAGAGTTCAAGGGTAAAGGAGTAATAAGAGCCTAATTAATCCCAATTTATGGTAATTAATCCCGCTTTACTTGGAGGCCAAGCAAAGGATTCTCTAGAAGATACATTGAACCTAGACTCCTGCGCATGTCAGACGAATATTCGGGTGCAAATACCAGAAACGGGATATACCCTGATCATTCTCGAAGCCAGAGGGACCCACTGACGAAAACCAGGGATCTACCTCCCTGGTATTGCCGCGAAAACGCGGCAATAGCCGCGTTTCCGCGGCAAAGGAGTGGAGCCACGCGTCGATTTTCGACGCGTGGCCCCGTCTCGTCTTCTGGAAGCATCTTTCGCCTATAAATAGCCCTGCATAGGGCTAGAGCGCAAGCAGTCTTCGTTTTTAGGAGTAGGTGCAGATTTTCGGAGTAGTGTAGGTAGGTGCTCTTCATTTCTCTTGTATTTTCATTTCTTTTTAGATCATTGTAGTAGGGCTGAGTGATTCATAGAGAGAGAGATAGAGAGGAATTGATGTAATAGATAGTGACAGTCTATGTAAAGGTGCCTCCTTTCTCTTCCATTGTAATCTCCTTCATCTTCTACATGATTTCTTGCTAACTGTTATTCTCATGGCAATCTAACTACTAACCACTAACCATCTAACCAATTACTTGATAATCCACATGAATCAGATAGCCTCTATTAAGGCCTTGTTCTTGCAAGAGCCATTGATGGCCAATGATGATGGAATCTAACATCTAACTTGCTAACCAAGCTAACTCTCTTTTATTTCATGCTTTCTTTTAGTAATCTAATGAGTTGATGCTTGTATTAGCTTGATCTTGATGCATGTTTGAATGTGATGAACCATCTATGTGCCATGCTTTGTATCGTCTCTTGAAGCCAAGGATTATTGATGGCCGAGGATCAAAATGTGAGGCAAGTATCATAAAGAGGTTAGCATGGTTAGTAGAGTATTTAGTAGTTAGTAGCCATGAGTTTTCTTTTCTCTTGTTTTAGAAATCATTTTCAAAACTCTTTTCTCATTTTTCTATCGATGTTTTCACCGCCTTCTTAGTTCATCCTTGTTTCATCTCCTTTTCTACTTTGTTTTCCAAACCACTCTTCTATTTGGTTTTTACATCGACGTTTTCATCGCTCTCCTCACCTACCACATTCTGGATTTCCTTTTCCTTTTCTTTTCACTTTCTTTTTCATTCTTTCAACAAAGAAGAAGTGTTAACAAATAACGTGAATAGAAACTGTCAATGCTTCTATCGTCTCCCTTCCCTGTGGATACGACCCGTTGAGCCAATGCTATAACGGAAGTATCGAGGGTACATTAGCACATTCGAGCTCTTCATTGATTTTACATAAAACACACTTTTGAGTGCTAGTTCTGCCCTGATCAAATTTTTGGCGCCATTAACCACTTGGAGATACATCAAGTCTAGAAAAGAGTATAGAAATCTTGCCAGGAGTCTATGTTACAATATCAAAAATCATCTGCTGAGTCTTTCAATAGGGTGGAAGCACAATTGAGTCAATTAGTTAACATTTATAGGAATGAGGAAACTCTATCTTATCAACCTTTGACCAATTCAGCTATGCCAACTCTATTGATCTGACCCAAGACTCTTGTCACTTTGGAAATCATGATTCAATTTCAGCACACCCATCTGAACTTGTCCAAACTTTAAATGTTAAAGATCCCATTGACATTTTGGCAAGTTATCCATTTCCTGAAATTGAACTTGAGCATGAATATGATCATGAACCTCAAATTAGTGATTCAATTCTACTTCCTGATTTAATTATGACTCCGGTATCTTCACCAGAATTCAGTCCTTTTCCCGTGTCAGTATTGAATCCAGTACCAATCCATTGTGAAATTGAATCATCAATCTCTTATGATGATCATATTGAACTTGACCAATTCCATACTTTTGAAAGTCCTATTGATAAATTGACAAGTTCTCATTTTTGTGAAATTGAAATCAATGAGGAATGTGACTTTGATCCTCAAATTTGTGATCCAGTTCAAATTCCTGAATCATTATTGACTTCTGTTATATTACCCAATTTGAGTAACATTTTAGAGTCAGTTTTGATTCCCATCCCTGTCATTCCTGAACTTGAATCACCTACCTTAGAAAGTCACATTCCATCATGGGGAAATGAATGTGGACTTGAGCTTCATCTTCTTGATTTGGACCCACTTTCTGAACCGATCTCGACTCCCGAACCTTTACTTGACTTAAGTCTTTTTTCAGAGTCGGTATTAGTTCCTGTACTTCCTGAGTCCAAATCAATCATTCCATTCTGGGACAAGGGTTTTGATAAGTTTGACTCTGAAATTATTTTGAAAATTTGGAAATTAGATGGGGTAAAATTCCTAATAAAAATCATGCATATATACATCTTTCTAGTGGGTTATATCATGGAGGTTTCTGGTGGGTTCCTCCGGACTCCACGCAAGAATGATTGGGCCGCCTTTCGTGGACCTATCAGACCGCCACCGGAACCACCACCTTGAGGTAATTTTTTCCTTCCCTCTCTATTTGTTTCATGCATACATATATCACGATGCATTGAGGACAATGCATGAGATAAGTGTGGGGAGGGTTTACTAACTTAGAGTTTTTAGATTTTCTTTCTTTTACACTTCTTTTAATATACTTTTAGAAATCTTCCCTTTTGTATAGGAATTTTTCTCTTTCTTTAAAACTTTTTGAAACAAGAGACAAAGTTTTGGTCTATTTTTAAGAAAATTAAGATGATCTTAGAAACTAAGGAAACCTCAATTATGACATCTTAAACCTAGTTGAAATAATGGATCTTGTTTAAAATTATAGGCTAAGTAAGATAAATTGGGGAGATAATTTTATCTTGAATTTTCTGCCTTAGATAATATACACTTCACACTTACACATTTTTGGGATGGAAACAAAGACCTAAAATGCCATAAATCAAATAAAAAGAAAAAAAATAAATATATAAATAAAACATCACTTATTAAGCTGGATAATTATGCCTCAAGAAGCATGATTATTCATGCCTAACGGTGGTCAAAAAATTAAATAATCTCCCTTAGTTTTGTGGCCTTGTTTACTTGAGTTCTTAAACCCTAGGGATGTTTTCTCATCTGGTGCCCTAAAACCATCTGGTTTGGGAGTCATCGGTTATAGGCTCGCTACATGGGTGAACAAAAAAGCCTAACAAAACTAAGAGAAGAAAAAAAAGAAAAAAAAGAAAGAATATATATATATAAATAAATGGCTAGATGGTTAGAGTTGAAATCCCAGAAAACTTCACTATCACAATGTGCATATTATCTAGGTTTTTATGAGAGATAAAATATTCAATCCAATTTTGAATTCTTACCTTAATTGAAGACAAGATCTTGTATAGAAACTAAGTTTAAGAAAGAATGATTTTTGGTGGACTTGTGACCTTAGATCACTTATATTTTTGCAAAAATAGTTCGAAAACATGTCTCTCTTTCAAAATGTGTTTTCAAAATACTAACATTTGTCTTCTTTCTTTATGGATTTTGTGGGTGCAATCCGCTGAAAACCCTCAGGAGACAACACTCCTCCTCTAGGGTAACCTAGAGGTTTAACGGCTTGTTGCACACGCTCAGTGCAATCGCGTCACCTGCGAAAGTGGTGTAATAACATTTGTAGTATAGTTTTCTTTTCTTGTTTTGCTCGGGACGAGCAAAAAATAAGTGTGGGGGTGTGATTAGTCTACGATTATGCATTATTATATCGCATTTCCCACTGATTTATGAATAAATTGTCGGTCTAAACCGTGTTTTGGTCTTTATTGCAGGTAAAGCAAGAGTTCAAGGGCAAAGGAGTAACAAGAGCCTAATTAATCCCAATTTATGGTAATTAATCCCGCATTACTTGGAGGCCAAGCAAAGGATTCTCTAGAAGATATATTGAACCTAGACTCCTGCGCATGTCAGACGAATATTCGGATGCAAATACCAGAAACGGGATATACCCTGATCATTCTCGAATACAGAGGGACCCACTGACGAAAACCAAGGATCTACCTCCCTGGTATTGCCGCGAAAACGCGGCAATAGCCGCGTTTCCGCAGCAAAGGAGTGGAGCCACGCGTCGATTTTCGACGCGTGGCCCCGTCTCGTCTTCTGGAAGCATCTTTGGCCTATAAATAGACCTGCATAGGCCCAGAGCGCAAGCAGTCTTCGTTTTTAGGAGTAGGTGCAGATTTTAGGAGTAGTGTAGGTAGGTGCTCTTCATTTCTCTTATATTTTCATTTCTTTTTAGATCATTGTAGTAGGGCTGAGTGATTCATAGAGAGAGAGATAGAGAGGGATTGTTGTAATAGATAATAACAGTCTATGTAAAGGTGCCTCCTTTCTCTTCCATTGTAATCTCCTTCATCTTCTACATGATTTCTTGCTAACTTTTATTCTCATGGCAATCTAACTACTAACCACTAACCATCTAACCAATTACTTGATAATCCACATGAATCGGGTAGCCTCTATTAAGGCCTTGTTCTTGCAAGAGCCATTGATGGCCAATGATGATGGGTTCTAACATCTAACTTGCTAACTTGCTAACCAAGCTAACTCTCTTTTATTTCATGCTTTCTTTTAGTAGTCTAATGAGTTGATGCTTGTATTAGCTTGATCTTGATGCATGTTTGAATGTGATGAACCATCTATGTGCCATGCTTTGTATCGTCTCTTGAAGCCAAGGATTATTGATGGCCGAGGATCAAAATGTGAGGCAACTATCATAAAGAGGTTAGCATGGTTAGTGGAGCATTTAGTAGTTAGTAGCCATGAGTTTTTTTTTCTCTTGTTTTAGAAATCGTTTTTCAAAATTCTTTCTATCATTTTCATCGTTGTTTTCACTGCCTACTTAGTTCATCTTTGTTTCATCTCCTTTTCTATTTTATTTTCCAAACCACTCTTCTATTTGGTTTTTACATCGACGTTTTCATAGCTCTCCTCACCTACCACATTCTGGATTTCCTTTTTCTTTTTCTTTTCACTTTCTTTTTCATTCTTTCAACAAAGAAGAATTGTTAACAAATAACATGAATAGAAACTGTCAATGCTTCTATCGCCTCCCTTCCCTGTGGATACGACCCGTTGAGCCAATGCTATAACGGAAGTATCGAGGGTACATTAGCACATACGAGCTTTTACATCGGTTTCATAAATACACACTTTTGAGTGCTAGTTCCGCCCCGATCAATGTGTACACATGTACACAATGTGGATGTAAGGGCCACCTTGTAAAATTTTGCTTTGATAAGATTAATGATTCAAATTTTACAAATAGATTTGTTTGGGTTAGAAAAGGAGCGGGTTCGGTTCATGTTTGTGAGCCACACACACATACAATAAGAGGGCCAATCCCGCGTTGACACGTGGACTGGTCCTCTTATAATCCCTTATAATATGTATGTGAGGCCCACACACATAACATATTATAAGAGGACCACTCCACGTGTCAACGCGGGATTGGCCCTCTTATTGTATGTGTGTGTGGCTCACACACATGAACCGAACCCAAAAGTAGCTAACCCCTATTGACTCAAAAGAGTATGGGTACCAAAAGTCACTCCTATTTCATTTGATGTAGGTGTGGGCTCCCACATGACGTGAGATGCATTGGTGCCTTGCGGTGAATGCGTTTCGAACTAAACGGTGACAATTTTGGATGCATCACTTTCAAGGGGAGTTTGTTTGGAGGACCACCATGATTTGGAGGTATAGAGATGAGCCTTCTTGATTTTGGTAACTTTCTCTTACTCCTTATTTTGTTTACATGCTTACATTTATTGATTTTTAGCATGTCATATTTTAATGCTCATTATGCTATATATCATGAAAATTAGACCTATGACATACATGTATAGTATTTGAGATACTCTCATGTTTATATGAATTATTACTTTTGTGTTCTCAGTATAGTTTAACTATTGTGTAAATCATAGCTCTAAACATGTGCATTTAGCCTAATGATCATATTGGTTTATATGTTATTTTATGCTTCATGTTTTGATTACATGTTTTAATGTAACCTTCATTAAAACTTATGTATATACTTATACATCTAGTGAGCCACAAATTGATTATTATATGTTTTTACTTAATTGCTCATTTGTACCCATTAGATGTACTAGTATAGCCTAGTTTTGATGATTAGTACATTTCAACTTGTATTCCCATTCTGTACATGTTTTTCATGAAAATATGTTTTAACTTCATGTATATGTTAATTTTATTTAAAACTTTAGATATACATGTGTACCCTTGAGTCATTTGCTTTGCATGCAAATTTTTATTATGGACTCATTTATGTTTAGGGATGTGTATGTATACCTTTAGATTTAGATAAAACATACATATGCCTTGAAATTGGAATTATTTTGTGAAAATTAAATTTTCATGTTTTTCATATTTATAAAGGAATTTCATATTGAGCTTTATTGTCTATTCTCATGCTTATGTTTTTCACATCATTCATGTACACTCACATTACTTGATGTTTTCTCATGACTTTGTTTTCATGAGTATTATATGTGCTATATAGATTTTGAGTGTTGATGATTGTGTGATTTTCATGTTTTCATGAATATATTCTTATTTTATTCCTTACTTGAAGGATTTCGTACTAATTTTTTAGATTATCATAAAACTAGTTGCGTATTTCTTCATTTTGGAAGAGTTTTCAAACTTATCGAAATTATTTTCAAAACTTATTTTTGAAAACCCCTTCCATCTAAGGGCGGACGGATGGCCGACCATGCCTTGTGAGCCTAATTAAAAATCTTTTTAACATGTGCATGAAAGGGAGGTATTATGAGTTATACACTTGATCCTCATTGTATTTTCAATTGGTATCTCAATTGATATTTTAATATTTGTATACTCATATTTTGTTTTTCTATATATGTATGCTTCAAATTTCAAATAGTATCAATTTCGATTGGTATCTACTTTTTCATACATATATATGTGATTTGATTGTGCTTAATATATCTTTACATCTTAAAGCACAAATTATGTTTATGCTAAGCTTTCTTTACTCCCAAATATCAATTATTTTTCAATAAGTATCTTATACAAGCTTATGCATTATTTTTATTGGTATTTCATAAGGGGGGAGAAAATTCATATTTTATCTTTCAAATTGGTATCTTTCAATAGATTTCATTTTCAATTGATATCTTACTCCTATTCTTTATGATGAAAAATACTTTGTTTTGATATATGCTAACATTTTCAATATTGGTATCATGTTTCATTTTACATTGGTATCTATATTGACATGAGTTATGCTTACCTAAATCAATTTAGTTTTTACTTTCAATTGGTATCAAAAACTTACAAGACATGTTTTTTTTGGCATCAAGTTACGTTGAAATTGATTGTTACTTTTAATTGGTATGCAGATTTCCTATATATATATATATCTTTCAATTGGTATCAAAAACATACAATGTGTCATTTTCTATTGGTATCAAACTTTACAAGACTTTTTTAAATTGGTATCAAGATATTTTCACATTGGTATTATTTAGTACCTTAAAATTTTTGTTTACTTAATTGGTATATTAAAAATGTTTTGGTTATTTTCCATAGGTATCATAAATTGATATCATGATGTTTCGATGTATACCTTTATCCTAAATTGATATATTTTTCAATTGGTATCATAATGTTTGATTTGTATTGCTTATATGCAAGGGAAGCTTAACATCTTCTCTATATATAGATTCATGTTGAGTGTATGTCATATTTAAGTGATTGACCTTTCTTTAGTATGTAGTACACGAGTGTAGTAGGAACTTCACATCTCATTTTATACATTACATATTATGCTTTATGTGGTTAGGGTTTAGTCATCTCTTTTCATATAAATGCATGTATGTAGGGGGAGTTAACTTTACGTCTCTCCTCTTCATGAATATATGTCGCATATGTATCTTTATTGTTTGATTTGTTTTTTCACCCCTTTGTTGATGATTGATAAAAAGGGGGAGAGAAATTCGGAGAATGTTTTTGAGTTTATATGCATGTTGACTTACAATTGATATTATATATGCATTATTTTTACAATTGGTATCGAGCATATATGTTTTTGTTTATGCAAAAAGGGAGAAGCATTCTTCACTTATGCATGTTTGTGTTGAGCATTCATTGCATATCTTTATGTTTATTGTTATGCATGAGTTAAGGGGGAGCTTCTATGAAGCTTAACTTTAATCCATGCATATATAACTCCAAGAGCTTTGTCATCATCAAAAAGGGGGAGATTGTTGGCCCAGAGGCCCTTCACTCTAGTTTTGATGATGATTAACTCATGTAGTTATAGTTTACTAATAATCTTGTGATATTTAGTTTCAAATATTTGATCAAGATATTAGTAGGTGATTAGCTTCAACAAAGGTGTTTTTGGAGCAATCATATGTTGATTCAAGAGCTCCGCGTCAAGATCACATCTAGTACTCGGTTGGAGTTAAGCTCGTTGTATCGTGTTTGGATCGAGTCTCTTGGAGAAGGAGTTCTACAAGAAGACCTCGGTATTGTGTTTAATTTAATATGTTTAGGTCTTTGTAAAGATTAGATAGTGTTAATATGCTCAAGTTCACATACACATACAAGTTTAAATTTTATTTGGCTTTGGTTTTTCTGTTTAACTGATATTGGATTTCATGTCAACAACATAGCTATAAATCTTTATAAGTATATTGGATTCTATCCATATACAATATGCTTCAAAGTTATTTCAATATCATGTTTTCGTATTTACATGTGTTTTGGAGAAAACGGTTTTCCATTTCAAAAATCTAAGTTTGGAAAATACCGATTTTGGTTTAAGGCAAAATTTCTATATCACAAAAATGATTCAAATAGTTTATATGTGCTGAATTTTTGTCACATATATTTTTATTTCAAATGTATTACAAGAACTTATTTTTGTGAAATTTATGGGATTTTATGGAAGTTAAAATATCTAAGTTTTTATCCCTAAAAATTTGACCAAGCCTTCTGCCGGTCGACCGAAAGGCAGAGGTCAGTCGACCGGTCCGATCGACCGACGTGACGTGCACGGTTGTTTTGGCTGGAAGGCCGGTCGACCGCGTCGGTCGACCGCCAGAGAGCTTCTACTATCTGAAAATGGCCCCGGTCGACCGGCAGAGAGCTCTGCTCTCTGTTTCCAGGTCCCGGTCAACCGGCAGCTCAACGGTCATAAAAATGACCGTTGGCAGGTCGACCGCCCGGTCGGCCGGAAGGGTAGAATTGCCCTTTGCACCAATGGGCAGATTTATTTTGGGCTATAAATACCCTCTTCTTTGGGCTGTTTTAGCTAAGATTTTCAAGAGCAAAAATTTTTATTCTTCAAGTATTTTTTAGCAAGAGTTTTTGTAGTTTAAAAGTTTTATTTATATTTGTTTTTAAAGTGTTAGAATTTCAAAGAAAATAGAGTCTTTTGGGAATTGGTTTTTAATCTAAATTTATACATCTATTTGGAGATTTTCACAAGTGATTTTCTTTGATTAAAACATTTTAATTTCTCACACTTGAACTATCTATCTATCCTATCTATTAGGATCTATTTTGTGAGAAAATTGGTTTGCGGTTGTTGATACTACCAAGAGTTGTAAACCCTCCTTACTTTGTGATATTTCTCTAGTGAGAGGTGATTGTGTTGTTATCCCTCTAGTGAGAGGTGATTGTAGAGGTTGTGTTAGTATCCTTCTTAGTGAAGAGGCGATTGTTGGAGTTGTGGTTTTGAGCCTTATCCCTCTTGTGTGAGGTTGATAGTTGTTTAGCTAAGTGCCCATCCCTCTAAGTGTAGAGGTGATTTGTGTAGTGCCTTGCCTCTTGTATAGAGGCTGTATTGTTGGAGAGAGGAGTTGTGTACTCCCAGTTTGTATTACCCAAATGCTCAGTGGAGGTTCCCTGTGTGGGAAGTCCTGTATGGACGATATGGTGAAAATCCTTCTGTGTGAAGGCGGGGACGTAGAACAGTGGCTCGAACCTCGAAACATATCTTATTGTTAGCGATTGATCCACTATCTCTTAACTCTCTCTCTCATTGTGCATTGCATCATATTATTCATATCATTTATATGCTTGAGTTTGATTGTGTGTCATACTTGTGTTAAATCAAGAGAGCTTTACATAGCACCTCAACTATTATTTAAAGGAATTGAGAGGAGTTAGTCTAGAGCCCTTCATCGGGAATTCGGCTACACTCTTGGTTACACTAAGTGTGTTGCAATTAGTTTTTAAATTTCGCATTATTTGTCATTAGATTAGCCATACACCTATTCACCCCCTTCTAGGTGTACTTTCACTTTTGGTACCAATTGCTATCCAAGTGAGTCTTATACCATCGAAAGAGCCTTGCCCTTGCGAGTGCCACCGATAGCTCATGACAATCGATTTTTAGTCTCATTCTATATCACTTTATACTTGCATCGTCTTGATGATATAATGTGGAAGAGACGGGAATCAACTCTTATGGGTTATGTGCTGATCGCCTCACTTCAAGGTAACATCATTGCCACAGATTTAAGGTAAGTATTTGGCCAAAGAAGGTAAGTAACTTTTAGTTTCTTTTCTTTTAATTCTTTAGTTTAAAACACCACAATCTACCACTTCTTTTATCACTCTTTTTCAATTTCTTTGTACATATCCATTTCTAGTTTCTCCATCTTCCCAATCTACCACTTTCTTTCTAACTTAACTATAACTCCATTTTTCTCTTTTCTTTTAAGATGTTAAGGAAGAATTTTAACCATTCTTTGTAGTATAAAAGAGAACTTACTAAAAAGCTCCATCGCTAGTACATCCTTGTGGATCATGACCCTCATAGCCACTTACTACAGCAGTAAAATTGAGCACCTTGCACTCCTTATTCTTAAGTTCTGAAATCTGTATTCTTGTGTGCAGGTGAAACCTCAATCAAATTTTGGTGTCGTTGCCGGAGAGGGATGGTAAGTTATTCTCTTTTTAAGTTTACACTTTTGGTTAACCTTCTTCTTTGTTCTTAGTGTACAAACTTAACAACAAGGATTTTTTGCTGCAGTGGCCATATAAGTGGCCCTGGACTCTGCTCAAAAAAAGCAGAGCCCAGAAGCCCTCAGATTTGCTACCTTCCTGTGGTAATCTAAGTGAACTACTAACCTGTATTTTCTACAGGTTGACTGATTGTAAAGTTTAATATCTGTAGCTATCTATTTTCTTATTTGATCACTGTACATATATTTCTAACAAAACAGTAAAAGGTTGATTGTAAATACTATAAATGATTTAGACTTTACATTTAGGCATGTGTCTATTTCATTACATTTTCTATTTACTGTTGAAGAGTGATGGAGCCAAGGTTTGTGTGCATAGCATTTAGTATAAAGTTCATTCTTGTATGAAATATTGCTTGAGTGTTACTTTTTTTCTATATACTTGTACACTGCACTAAATTGATTTAAGGGCTTTTCCTATAAACAAGATAAGGTGGAGAAGTCATTACCCTTCCTTAGCCTACAAACAATCTCCTCACTCACTAACCCAAGCCTAATTGAAACTGAGTAGACGTTGGCCCTAGGAACATCTCAGACTCAAATAGGAGACTGACTTAAGGGGAAAGTTGATTTGAATCTGACTCTTACCAAATCGGTGACTAAGGTTGAGGGGCGAAACCCGAAGGCTTGTGGTTAGGCATAATTAGGCCCGTTGCTTTAAGCATGGATACCTCCCACCAATCTTGCCCCTACCTGGCCGATTAACTTGTGGTCAGATTCAACAATATACCCCCCGTGAACAGTCTAACCAGTTAATAGTCTAAGTTTAAGGTTTACCCTAACTTAGGTTAAATTCTTTTTATTTGTTTGCTTATTTGTTTGTTTTTCTTTGTTTGTATTTGACATCTCCTATGTGATATGGCTTATAACAATAATTTTTTCAATTTTAATGGTAATTCATGTTACACCCTACCTCTTATTCGGATATTACCAACCCGGCATATCATAACTTTAACCAACACTGGATTGGTCTTATCCGAATCAATATAACCCATGCCCCCAATCTTATGACAATAATTTCTAAAATAATTTTGATTCTTCACAGAGTCAATGGGGATTCACCTCCCCCGAGTCCAATTTTCAACCAACTTGTACTCCTTATCCACCTTGTCCACAATATTTCTAAGATTCATACTCAGTTCCACCAGTTCAAAATAAAAAACCATCAATCTTGAAAATGAGTATGCGTGAGTCCAAGCAACAATCACAAAATCTGAAGGACTCACAATTTCACCACAAATTCTAAAATAAAACTTCATCTTTTCAAGTCCAATCGCAACAAAACGATGAACCAATCGACTATGAAAAGCTGTTGAAGCCAAGACTCAGGCTCAAATCGCTTATAATAATGACATAGATATAATGATCCAAACTCTCCATTCTTACCGTTTGACCATTTCTGATATCGCTAACCATTCTGTTAGAGCCGAAGAATCATGTTGTTTTGAAAAACAAGATTCCGTTTCAACACACCCATTTGAACTTACACAAACTCCAAAATTTAAAAATCTCATTGAGATTTTGGCAAGTTATACCTTTCCTGAAATAGAACTTGAGAATGAATATGATCATCAACCTCGACTTGGTGATTCAATTCTACTTCTTAATTCAATAATGACTCCGGTATCTTCACCTGATTTCAATCTTTTTCCCGAGTTAACATTGAATCTTGTGCTAATTCATCATGAAATTAAATTACAATCTTTTATGATCATCATATTGAACTTGACCAATTTCATACTTTTGAAAGTCTCATTGACAAATTGGCAAGTTCTCATTTTATGAAATTGAACTCAATGAGAAATGTGGCCTAGATTCTCAAATTTGTGATCCAGTTCAAATTCCTGAAACAATATTGACTCCTGCTTCGTTACCCAACTTGAGTAATATTTTAGAGTCAGTTTTGATTCCCACACCTGTCATTCTTGAACTTGAATCACCAATATTAAGTCACATTCCGTTATTGGGAAATGAATGTGGACTTGAGTTTCAACTTCTTGATTTGGACCCACTTCCTGAACAAATCTCGACTCATGAATCTTTACTTGACTTAAGACACTTTCCTGAGCTGGTATTAGTTCTCGTACTTTCTAAGTTCAAGTCAATCATTTCATCTTTTCACACTCCATTTTAGGACAAGGGTGTTGATAAAATTGACTCCGAAATTATTTGTGAAATTTGAAAATTAGATGGGGTAAAATCTTAATAAAAATCATTAATATATATATCCATTTAGTGGGTTATATAAGAGAGGTTTCTGGTGGGTTCCTCCGAACTCCACGCAAATTCGATTTAGCCGCATTTCGTGGACCAATCAAACCACCACCGGAACCACCACCTTAAGATAATATTTTCCTTCCCTTTCTTCTTTTTCATGCATCTATGCATTAATTCATACATTGAAGACAATGCATGAGATAGGTGTGGGGGAGAGTTCTAACATAACTTAGGTTTTTCTTTTTTAAAAAATAAAAAAATTATTATTAACATTTTCTTTACTTTTTAAAAAAAACTTTTTGAAAATAAACAATATTTTGACATATTTTTTAAAGAAATTAAGTCAATTTTAAGGAATAGGATAAGCATAATTAGGATTTCTTATACTTGGTCAAAATAAGATTATTTGTTTGATTTTTAAGGTTAGGAAGATAATTTGACAAAGTAATTTAGTCTTGATCTTTGCTTTGATGAAATATGTGCACTTTATACACTTACACACTTAGGGTTCAAAAACAAAGATTCTTATACCTTATAAATATATATATATATATATATATATATATATATATATATATATATATATATATATATATATATATATGTATATTTATGAATAATAAACAAATCTAATTATTGATTAGTTAGGTGCTTTGGCCTAAGCAAGTCTTGGTATTTATGCAAAAGATGATTAGATAAGTTTAAAAAAAAGAAATATATTTTGTGCCTCATAAAGCATAAGTATTCACGCCTAAAAGCGGTTCGTATAATAAAATCCATAGTTTTGTGGCCTTATTTGCTCGAGTCCTTAAGTCCTTGGGGTGTTTTCTCACCCGGTGCCCTAAGACCGTTTGGTTTGGGAGTCATCGATTAAAGGCTCGTTACATGTGCAGATTAGAAAGCCTAATAGAACTAAGGAATAATACCACAAAAATAAAATAAAAAATATATAAATAAATAAATAAGGCATAAGAGTTAGAGTTAAAGAACCCTTAGTCAAAACTTCACGGTCATAAAGATGCATATGACTTAGGGTAAAGTAATAGACTAAATGAGAAGCACAATTTGACGCCTTACTTTGATTGATAAAATTTTTGAATAGAGACTAAGTTTAGGAATGAAAAATTTAGTTTTCCTATAACTTATAGATTACTTAAATCTTACAATAATATTTTAAATATTTTTCTTTCAAAATGTGTTTTCAAAATATTAATATTTTCTCTTCTTTATGGATTTTGTGGGTGCAATCCACTGAAAACCCTCACAAGACAAAACTCATCCTCTAGGGGTAACCTAGAGGTTTAACAGCTTATTGCACAAGCTCAGTGTAATCGCGTGACCTGCGAAAGTGGTCTAATAATTTTTGGTTTAGTTTTGTTATTTTGCTCGAGGACGAGCAAAAGATAGGTATGGGGGTGTGATTGCACACATTATTACATTATTTTTTTACATATTCACATTTATCATGTAATAAATCTGCTAAATTTGTTATCTTAATGTCTAGTTTGCAGAAGATAATCATGGGAAGAAAGAGAATAAAAATAAATAAATATTAGTTAAATTCAGATTTAACTAGATCTATTGGTTAGAGGAGGATGATATTCAGTTGGTTAAATTCAGTTTTTGGTGAATCAAATAGTTAAAGTTAAAGATCAACCGAGGATAACGTCAAATACAAAGTCCAAATCTAAAGGGATAAATGGATAGAGAGAAGATCAACGGATGGGATGAATCAATTTTGACTCAAATTCTGGCTGAATACATTTTAGTATTTGAATCATAACTTTCACTATCAGAACTCAAATCTGATGATTCAAGATGATTCAGAAAGAGAACTTAAAGGATTACAACTCTTAAGTTGATTATTATTTCTAATTCTGTCATTTGAAAAGTTATATTTAGCAATAAACACGCCAATAAGCTGCAGACCAGAACTGAATATCCACATCAAATCAAGTTTGGAGATAAGGGGAGGATTCAAATTCAGAAATAGCCAGCTTCGCTTATCTTCATGCTCCTCTACTCTCTGCATTTCTCCTATAAATACCTGCAATCCCAAAGGCAAATAAAGGAGCGATCATGCAGAGATAGACTTTAGGCCAGTTTTTATTATTTTTAGTGTAGATTTTTATTTTTTTAATGTAATTTTCAGTTTTATTTATGTAATTCAGAAGAGATCAGAGTTTCATAGGAGAACGAGAGTGAAACTTGTACTGAGAGTGACACAGGTGTAAGTTATTCTTCTTTTCTCTTATTGTTAGAAGATTGAATCTATAGTTGCATTTGTAAGTTCTTCTTTGTTTTTTGTGTTCTTCTTCCTTTCTACTTTTCTTCTTTTGGTACCAATTGCTATCCAGCATCGAAAGAGCCTTGCCCTTGCGAGTGCCACCGATAGCTCATGACGATAGTTTTTAGTCTCATTCTGTATCACTTCATACTTGCATCGTCTTGATGATATAATGTGGAAGAGACGGGAATCAACTCTTATGGGCTATGCGCTGATCGCCTCACTTTAAGGTAACACCATTGCCACAGATTCAAGGTAAATATTTGGTCAAAGGAGGTAAGTAACTTTTAATTTCTTTTCTTTTAATTCTTTAGTTTAAAACACCACAATCTACCACTTCTTTTATCACTCTTTTTCAATTTCTTTGTACATATCCATTTCTAGTTTCTCCATCTTCCCAATCTATCACTTTCTTCCTAACTTAACTGTAACTCTATTTTTCTCTTTTCTTTTAAGAAGTTAAAGAAGAATTTTAACCATTCTTTGTAGCATAAAAGAGAACTTACTAAAAAGTTTCCATCTCTAGTCCCTCCTTGTGGATCACGACCTGCACGTCACTTGCTATAACGGTAGAATTGAGCACCTTGCACTCCTTATTCTTAAGTTTTGAAAATCTGTATTCTTGTGTGTAGGTGAAACTTCAACCAGCTCTCGAGGCCCCTCTTGCTGCTAGTGAGTACTTCTCAGTTTTTTTATGTATATCTCTTTGTAAATTGTACTTTTGTATTCTTTGGTGATGTAATATTCCTGCAATATTATATCACTTTATGTGATAATTATATACTTGTACTTTTCTATTGGAATGTATATTACTACTATGCTTATGCACTCTGATTCTTGCCTGTGCTGATTCTTAGCGTATATATGTGAGGGTATTTTCGTCTTGCGTATATACGTCGCAGTTACGTCTCCGTACCCGTGGGATTAGGGCGTTACATAGTGACTTTTAACATGAAATGAGGAGCCAGTGGTATACTTACAGATTTTGTATTACCGTCAATATAGAACCTCTGAAGTACGTTTTGCAAATACCCCTTTTATATCAAGCTCACCTTGTCATTCCTTCGATCTCGCTTAATCTCCATGCCTAGCACCTTCTTCGTTTCACCAAGATCCTTCATCTCAAACACGGAAATAAGTTTTTCTTCAATTTATCAATAGCGGATCTGCTCTTAGAAGCGATGAGCATATCATTTACATACAATAGTGGATAGATGTACTCTCCTTTGGGTAGTTTGTTGTAATACACTCATTGGTCATAATGATTGCATGTGTACTTTTTACCTCTGATGAAGCTATCAAAACGCTTACCACTGCTTAGGAGACTGCTTCAATCCATACAGCTATTTTTCAGCTTGCATACCATATTATTCTTTCTTGCAGTTTTGAACCCCATCAGCTGAGACATATAGATCTCCTCTTCAAGATCGCCATGGAGAAAGGCGGTCTTCACAACGAGCTTGTCAAGGTCCAACTCATACTGTGCTATCAGTGCCAGTAAAATCCAAATCGACGAGTGCTATACAATAGGTGAGAATACCTCATTGTAGTCAATACCTTCTCACAATGCGTAGCCTTTAACTACCAACATGGCTTTATAGTGTTGGTCCCGATATGATGCCAATTGTTGGACTTGCTCTGTTGGCACTTATGGATCTAGAATACGAAGTCAACACAAATACTAAACAAAGAAGGATTAAAGTTAAACAAATAAATAAACTTGCAATAAAGGAAATCAAATCTCAGAAAAGTTTAGACAAACGCAAACACGAGAGATTTATCCTGGTTCGGTCCTCGTGACCTACATCCAGTCCCCAAGCCACCTTCTTGAGATTTTCCTTTATCCTTGATTTTGTACACCCAAAATCACAACCATGCACACCACTTGACAAATCCCCTTTGCCAAATGTGTACACCTTCTCTACAACCAAGAGAACAATCACCACCTTGTACAACTTGCTTCTACACCAAGAAGACCCTCTTGTACAATGATATCTTTGAGGATTACAACACTTCCTATAAGCCTTGGTACAGTGTATGAACGTGGACAAGGGCTAGTATAGGAGAAAACTTCAGAGAACTTCACTATAGAGTTGGAATTTGGTGAAGAACTGAAGTGGGAACAGTTTTCAGAATTGGCAGAATTTTGTGGTTAGAAAACTGAAGATTAGAATTGGTATTTGGCCTTTAGATTAACAACCCTATTTATAGCTGCACTCTAGGGTTAATTAGGATAGTTATAGGTGCAATTTAAAAGTTTAAAACGTTGGGAAACGTTGCACAAAAGACCAGATAACAGAAACTGTCCAACAGTCAGAAACTGCCTATAGTCGACTTGCCTTTTGAGTTAGTCGACTATACTAGGCAAATTTTCAAAGGGTAGTCGACTAGTAATGGGTATTAGTCGACTAGGTCAAGATAAGCTCAAGTGACAGGTTTCTGGATAACTGAACCAAGTCGACTGCAACTACTTTATAAGTCGACTAGGCCAGTGATTAGTCGACTAGGGGAATAGGGTTAGTCGACTACAATTGTCTATTAGTCAACTAGTTCTTCTGTCAAGTCGACTAACAGAAAAACAGAGAGTTTGGTTTCAAATTGAGACACAGGATTAGTCGACTAGGATTTGGTCAAGTCGACTACACTATGGGTTAGTCGACTAAAGGGATATAAGTCGACTATAAGTCTAAGATATGTGTGTGTGCATCAAGGCTTTTGACATGCTATTTCATAATTACAAAACACATCATATCAACTCTCTTTGGGAAGTCTTGATCATGTAGAACTCTTGATTAATCTTGTGTTAGAGCTCCAAATGAAATGCTTCACAAATGTCTTCATCAAAACATGTTCCAACATTCTCCCCCTTTTTTTGATGACACACGTTGTGTGCACATATCTCCCCCTGCAGAAAATAGGTTATATTTTCCTCCCCCTGTAGAAAATGGGTTATAACAAATATAGAAATACTGTGTTCTCCCCCTATAACAATATATCATAAAATGTGTATATTATATATATATATATATATATATATATATATATATATATATATATATATATATATATATATATATATATATATATATATTATGTTCTTAATAACTTTCTTATATGGTACCTGCAAGATAAACGTTAGATGGTACCAAACATAAAAGAACATATTAACCTTTAGGAGTCCAAATCCATTTTGAATTTGGTTTCCACCTGTTAGTATACACATAATTGCATGAATTACATATATCATGAAGGTATGATGCAATATAGGTATTTTTATCATTAATGCTTAAATTCTTAGGAATCCATATAAACTTATTCTTAATTCTTTTTGAAACATTATTAGATTTTCTTTTCACAAAAGAATCATATGGATTACTAATATATGAAGACTTTTCAATATATCCAATACCATAATTATTATATGACAACTTTTGAAAAGATAACAAGTTATTCAATTTTTCTTTTCCTTGATTGAACTTAGTCACATTTTTCAACATATCTTCATATTTTTTTTGAAAACTAACATGTCTTTATCCAATATAGAAATCCTTTCATTCAAAGACATAGTTTCCTTTTTAAGAAAAACATTTTCTTTTATAAACTTCTCATTATCATTTTTCAAAGATGATATTACTTTTTCAAACTCATTTTTTTGAGAGTTTATAGAAGAAACTTGTAAAGCACAACAAGAATTTTCATTTAAAAGTTTTTCATTTTCTTTTGATAAAACTTTATTTTCAGTTTTTCATTTTTTAGATCATTAAATAATTCATAAAATGCATCTGAAAGTTCAGTAAATGATACCTCATCATCTTCTAGGGCCATGTAACAGAGGTTGTTCTTCTTCGTCAGAGGACGAGGAATCACTGTTTTCCCATGAGGCTTCGTAGTCTTTTATCTTTCTGAACTTTTTGCTCTTGAATTTGCCTTTATTTTTGAGCAAAGGGCAATCCTTCTTCAAAGGACCTGTTTTATTGCAATTAAAGCATTTGAATTTATCTTACTTTAGAAATCTCCTGAATTTCTTTGAAAGCATTGCCATCTCCTCTTCATCTTCATCGGAATCGTCCTGTAGGAGGATGCATGGAAAGCAAGTTCTTTCTTCTTTGAGTGGTGTTGTCGTTCTTCCTTCTTTCTTTCTTCCAATTGCACTTCATATGCCATTAGATTATCAATTAGGTTTTCTAACGTCATAGTTGAGAGATCATTCACCTCTTCAATAGCGGTTGTCTTCTTCTCCCATTCTGGTGTGAGTGCATGAAGGATCTTGCGAACTTTTTCGACTTGGGTGTAGTCCTTTCCAAGGGATGCTAAGGAATTGGTAATGTCGGTGAATCTTGTAACCATTTCTGATATGGTTTCATTCTCCTCCATTTTGAATAATTCAAACTTGTGGACAAGAACAGATATTTTAGACTTCTTAACTTTATTTGTGCCTTCGTGTGTTACCTGAAGAGTATACCATATTTGATGTGCCGAAGTTGCTGTTGACACACGGTTGAACTCTTCTTTGATTAAGGCACAGAGCAAGGCATTCATCGCTTTGGCGTCAAGGTTCGCATTCCTCTTTTGATCATCACTCCAAGCGTTGTAGTGGGTAGCCGGTTTGGTGTACGATGCTTCTACAATGTTCCAAAGTTCGTAGTTGAGCGATTGCAAGTAAATCTTCATTCTACACTTCCAATAGTTGTAGTTGGATCCGTCAAATAGCGGTGGATGTTGTGTAGAATGTCCTTCTTTGAATTGTGACAAAGGAAACTCCGTTGCCATCCTTGCTTGTTGTTGACTAGGTATGCAGGGCTTGTATACCGGTTCGGGCTCTGATACCAAATGTTGGTCCCGATATGATGCCAATTGTTGGACTTGCTCTGTTGGCACTTATGGATCTAAAATACGAAGTCAACACAAATACTAAACAAAGAAGGATTAAAGTTAAACAAATAAATAAACTTGCAATAAAGGAAATCAAATCTCAGAAAAGTTTAGACAAACGCAAATACGAGAGATTTATCCTGGTTCAGTCCTCGTGACCTGCATCCAGTCCCCAAGCCACTCGCTTGAGATTTTCCTTTATCCTTGATTTTGTACACCCAAAATCACAACCATGCACACCACTTGACAAATCCCCTTTGCCAAATGTGTACACCTTCTCTACAACCAAGAGAACAATCACCACCTTGTACAACTTGCTTCTACACTAAGAAGACCCTCTTGTACAATGATATCTTTGAGGATTACAACACTTCCTATAAGCCTTGGTACAGTGTATGAACGTGGACAAGGGCTAGTATAGGAGAAAACTTCAGAGAACTTCACTATAGAGTTGGATTTTGGTGAAGAACTGAAGTGGGAACAGTTTTCAGGATTGGCAGAATTTTGTGGTCAAAAACTGAAGATTAGAATTGGTATTTGGCCTTTAGATTAACAACCCTATTTATAGCTGCACTCTAGGGTTAGTTAGGGTAGTTATAGGTGCAATTCAAAAGTTTAAAACGTTGGGAAACGTTGCACAAAAGACCAGATAAAAGAAACTGTCCAACAGTCAGAAACTGCCTATAGTCGACTTGCCTTTTGAGTTAGTCGACTATACTAGGCAAATTTTCAAAGGGTAGTCGACTGGTAATGGGTATTAGTCGACTAGGTCAAGATAAGCTCAAGTGACAGGTTTCTGGATAACTGAACCAAGTCGACTACAACTACTTTATAAGTCGACTAGGCCAGTGATTAGTCGACTGGGGAATAGGGTTAGTCGACTACAATTGTCTATTAGTCGACTAGTTCTTCTGTCAAGTCGATTAACAGAAAAACAGAGAGTTGGGTATCAAATTGAGACACAGGATTAGTCGACTAGGGTTTGGTCAAGTCGACTACACTATGGGTTAGTCGACTATAAAGGGATATAAGTCGACTATAAGTCTAAGATATGTGTGTGTGCATCAAGGCTTTTGACATGCTATTTTATAATTACAAAACACATCATATCAACTCTCTTTGGGAAGTCTTGATCATGTAGAACTCTTGATTAATCTTGTGTTAGAGCTCCAAATGAAATGCTTCACAAATGTCTTCATCCAAACATGTTCCAACATATAGCGTACAATATCTTCCTTGAGAGATCCCTATTTCTTTGCATATACCCACTTACGGTCAATTGCCTTTTTCCCTTAGGCAACTCTGTCAGTTTCTAAGTGTCGTTTTTGTGTAGAGAACTCATCTCTTCTTTCATGACATCCTTCCACATCTTGAACTCTGAACTGATTTCAGCTTTCCTGTATGTAAACGGTATCGCCTCTTCAACGACTAGGAGAGCGTAGGCCACAATCATATATGTAGTGAGCCAACTAGACTTATGTGAATTTCTTCTGGTTCTTTCAACTATAACGGATTCATGGACATCACCCATAGTCTGTCCTTGATCCTCATCATTATCGGCATCCTGCTCGGCTACATGATCACTACTCTGTGTCACCATGAGTATGATCTCCAAAGATACTGATCTTTCTAGAAACGGTGAAGTAGCATCACTCTCCACCTATTGCGATACTCCTTTGGTCTTCTCAATCTCCACCTACTAAGAGATTGTAGACTTCAACATTAAAGTCTCATCGAATGTGATGTCTCTGCTGAGGACAAATTTTCTATCCTTAGGATCTTAAATCTTGTAGCCTTTTATTCCTCTCTTGAAACCTACAAACACTCCTTTCTTTGCTCTTGGGTCTAACTTATTTTCCTTAACATGGTAGTAGGCTGGACACTCAAAATACCCTTAGCGAATCATAGTCCTGAGCAGCTTTTCCTGACTAAACCTCCAAAAGTGTTTTACCTCCTAACGCAGACGAAGGCAGCCTATTGACAAGATAGCAAGCATATGCCAACGCCTCAGCCCAAAAATTTTTTGGTAATCTGGCATTGGATAACATACATCGGACCTTCTCTAGCAAAATCCTGTTCATCCTTTATGCTATTCCATTTTGTTGCGGTTTTTTTCTTACTGTGAAGTGCCTGTCTATGCCCTCACATGATATAACTTTAGGAAAGGATCAGACTTATACTCACCTCTGTTATCTGACCGAAGGACCTTGATCTTCCTTCCCGTACTTTTCTCTAAATTCTTCTTCCACTCTACAAACAATTCTAGGACTTTCCATTTGTGCTTCATAGTATACCCAACATCACCTAGAATTATCATTATTGAAAGTCACAAAGTAGTGGTTACCTTCAATAGATGCCATCTTGGTAGGTCTCCAAATATAGGTGTGAACATGATCTAAATCCCCTCTGTGCAGTAAGTCGTTGTGCCGAATTTCACATTGGTCTTCTTTTCGATGACGCGATGTCCACAAAAATCCAATTTGCAGGTTCTAGCCCCTTTCAATAGACCTTACTTTGAAGAGCTTGCAAATACCTTTCACCTGTATATTCGAGCCTCATATGTCACAGCCTGGTAGAATCATCATCTGAATCTATAGAAGTCGCCACCTGACCTGTAACTGTCCTACCCTTCAAGTAGTAAAGATTATTTCGGCAGACGCCCTTCAAAATCACCATTGGGACTTTTGTCATCTTGAGAACACCATCTCTTATCGATACCTTAAGATCCATATTTTCAAAGCACCAACTGAAATAAGATTCCTCTTAAGTTGAGGTACATACCTTACTTCCATCAATTCCCACACCATCCCATCGAAAATCTTGATCTGGACTGTCCATATACCTTCCATGTTACATGGGCGATCATTACCCATGATCACATAACATCCATCTAGCTTTTCAAGTTAGAAAACCAATTCCTTTTCGGGCACACATGATAGGTAGCTCCAGTATCCAACATCAACTCAGAATCTCCTGAGTAACCAACGATAGGAGTACTAATAGAGAAAGAGAATACCGATGAGTTTGAGTCTGATCTACCTGCCTATGAAGTACTAGCGTGAGTACTAACCACCTGTGCGAAGTTTGCCTTAGTTTCGACTCCTTCTTCTTACCTTTGGCCTTCGGACAATCAACTTTCTAGTGCCGAGCTCTTTACAGAAGGCGGATTGGTTCTTCTTCAGATCTCTGAAATCTGGCCTAGACTTCGATCTCCCGCGATCACTTTTGCCCTTCCGATTAGAATTCTTGACTCTTACTGCCAACGCCTCTGCTGATGTATTCCCGTGAGAAGATAGTTTATCCTGCCTTCTTACTTCATAGTTTACAAGAGCAGCCGACAACTTACTGTAGTTAAGTATTTATCTACCATTGATCAAAATTAGAGTAAAGGTCTCATACTCTTCATCAGGAAAAGAATTCAGAAGAATTATTGCCTTATCCTCTTCATCGATCGTGACATCCATATTAGCCAAGTCTATAAGAAGCTTGGTGTAGTTGTTCATGCGTTCATCAATGGAGAGTTCTCTCTTCATATGGAAGCGATAAAACCTACTCTTCAACTGCAGCTGCGATTCGATGCTTTTCATTAGATATTTCTTCTCTAGGATCTCCCATAACTGCCATGCAGATGTTTCATGTAACACATGATAGTTGATGTCTTGTGTCAAATAAGACCTTATTAAACCACACGCCGTTTGGTTTATCTTGTCCCAATCTTATTCAAAAGTGGAATCACGCGTTTTCTCCAACCATAGAGTGTCTTCGAGGTTTGATGTCGTTAATGTATCCATCACCTCACATCTTCACATACCAAAGTATATTTTTACCATCGAACTTCACCACATCAATCTTTAATGGATGTGGGTTCATAAATTTCACCATAAATGTACTATCTCCAGCCATCTTCTTAATGGATCCCTCAAAGCAATGCGGAAAACAAACAGAGTTAGATAAAAAAAAACTAGATAAAGATGATCTTTACCTCAAAGTGATATACTAGAAGAGTTTTCGAAACGATCTACTCCACCAAATCTGATTGCTTGAACAATGCAAACACAGTTTTGAGATCGACACACGATCCCACAAACAGTCCCAAGGCTGCTCCGAGATTGACACACGATCTCCACCAAACAGCCGCCAATGCTCTTGGAATCGACACACGAACCCACGAATACCTGGGACGCTCTGATACCACTTGTTGCGCGCGAGACAACAACCAATGAGGAATCCACCAATAGAAATAGATGCAACAGAGAAGTACCCAGAAAATAAGAACAAAGGAATAAGAGAAAACGCCAACACAATATTTAATGAGGTTCGCCAATTTGCCTACGTCCTTGGGGCAAGAGAGAGAATTTATTGATTCAACAACCAATACAACTTGTACCTTACGTATAATTCAAGAGGGTTTTACCCCTTTATTTATAACCAGAGAAACTCAGGGTTTTTAGGAGACCCAATTGGATTTGACTCCAACTCAGAAACAAAGTCCGAATCCTGAAAAGAGAAGCAGATTCTCGCCCAGATATGCCTGTCGGCCGACCGAGCGGTCGACTGACCCATCCACTCGGCCGACCGGTCGGTCGAACGAGTGCAACCGAGACTCATGCATGGCAGTCGATCGACTGTTCGGTCGACCGTTCTCCTGCTATGGTCGACTGGGCGGTCGACCGGGCTGCCCCATACACGTTGTGCACGCCGGCCGACTGGGCGGTCAGCCGACCATCGCTGCTGGCTTGCAATTCAATGCGTTCTCGCTCCTTTTTGGCTTCCGATATCTGTACTATTTCTTTTGACGAGTTTAAAAAACTCTACCATTGTTTTTCTCTCCTCTCTCCCTACAGAATTGTAGCCCATGGCTATGGTAAATGCATTGGTGTAAATCAACTGTCTCTATCATCTTCCTCACTATCTTCCTGACTCGGCAACATGCAACTGTCTCTATCATCTTCCCGACAGTTTGCTCTAGCTGTATTGAATATAATAGCGGTGCATTGAGGTGCCGACGCCAAGCGCCGATCAATTCCTAGGATAGGAATGACAAGCGCTTTAATTTCGCATTAGATGCTTGGCTACAAATGACATGCAAACCTATCATTCATTTCTTAAAAACATTGGATTCGGATCTGAAAGCAGTGGACCCCTATCATCGACTGAACCATTGGTTCTGGCCTGGGACAACGTGAGTGATCCCAATTCATTTCAGAGGGCAGATACAAGGGCTACCGGCTACAGGATTTGGATCACAAGTTACAGTCAAGAACAACCAGTCCAGTTACTAGCTGAATACGAAAGAGTTTACGTATCTTTTGTGAACTGAACTGGAATGTTTTTTTAGTGAGAGAGATGTCATTTTCGATCATGTACAATTAGTTTGTGATGTTTGTCGGCAGCCATGTGATGACCCATGTGGAGAGCGGCCATTTGAGCCTCTCCTGACCTCACCATCGGGTAGCTTAGCCCACACATTGACCCTAAATCATGTCATCACTCCAAAACTAAACACATCTCATTTACTTCCTGATGCCGGGCAGATCCTGTGGACCATAGTCCCAGCTTTCCTTGACTGTACAAATATTCGCATAGATCATATAACTTGGATATTTTGAATGTTAAGGAGAGAGAGAGACACATCTATTAGTGAGATTGATTGTTTGTGTGCTCATCATCTTTGTCGTGCGACTGTGTTTTTTGCCTCAACTATACACCAAACAGTTGAAATTAATGCCTATCTGAGAGAACAGTTGAGAGTTGAGTTGTGTGTGTATATGACAATGCTATGCCTTCCTGGACTTGTTGGATCTTTACCAATCAGACTCATTTTCTCCTGATTTGTGTTGCCTCCCTTTCACTGCATGCCCATCAAGCCCACTCGGATCAAAGACTGTTCACATTGATGATAGTACTTCTTACTGATTTTATGGTTCTAACCTATGAACACTCCTTTGAGTTTGAGATGCTTCGTTAAGTCCGCGGAAATGGAACGCGGTACTGTTTGCATTTTGGCTAGTATACCTAATGGCCAGAGTAAGTCTCTAAAGCTCATAGATTGGGACTTTGAGCAACATTTTGGCTACTCAGGTTGATGCTTTGGTTGCCGAGTAATGCTATTTATATTACTTTTTAATACTATATTATACTACTACTCTATGAATTGTGAGTCACACTAGTAATTAATGAGGGCGAGAGCCATAATTCATGAGGGTGTGATGTACAATTCATAGAGTATTAGTATAATGGAGTATATAAAAAGTAGTACAAATAAAATTACTCTTGTTCGTGTTATTCAACTAGGATTCTTGAGTGAGACTGAGTTATTTTGTGAGATTTCATTTTGAAAGTGTTATTGATTTGAGATATTTTATGGGGATTTCATTTTGGAGGTGTTATTAGTTGTTAGAACTGTGATTGAGTCTGGACTTTCACAAGTACCACTTTTTATCTCACTGTATATTGTTTCACCGACCAAATCTCACAAATTTGTCCAAAGAAAAAAGCTGGAGCTGAAATTTGTCTTAAGATTTAGGATTTGGGACTCTCTCTCTCTCTCTCTCTCTCTCTCGTAATTGGACAATAGTTATTTTAGCTATTGAACAACAGTTATTTTCTTAATTTATAGTTATAGACATGAGCTGTCTTGTAATACTTATTTATTTACTTTTAAAACAAGTTGTAGCTAATGCTCCAGCCATAAAGCCAAATTTCAACAACCAACCAGTACAAGACTCAACACATCCGAACTAACTCCAACTACATATAAACAACCACATCTTAACTATCTAAATAGTAGATCCAAAAGAAACACTAGATTTTAAAATTCAAATCACAGTGTCAAACCAATAACACCAAACTTTAAAATCCTATAAATTGTCCGAATCCAATTTGAGAATTCCAAATCAATAACACACTCTTATTTAGAAGTTTTTAATAATTAACTATGATCATTAATTATTTTAATAATTTAAATATAAACACTAGATTGGTAATTAAGATAGAATAATAAGTTAAAAAAATATTAATATAGTTAATAATAATCAATGTGACATAAATCTCAAATTTATTGCAGAATCTCAGAAAATTTGTCCTCGTCCTATTCCTAGTACCAGAAAATATCCAGAAACAGTCTTGGTAAAACAATTGTCCCAGTGCGAATAACATACCCTTTACATGCTTGTCCATTTATTCACGCAATTGACAATGCACAATCATACACAGCACACGTATCTTTCCTTAAATTTCAGTTCCTTTATTAATCGAGAAAAAAGTTGTTTGATTAGTCTCTGATTCTAATCTGTCATTCAAAGTGTTTTTATCGATCACAATGCATGTGAGCATTGGATCTGTGACTTGAAGTGTTCATATCGATGACAGTGCATGTGAGCATTGGCGTCGAGTGATAACCAAAAGGGAATGCACTTGTCACTGTCAGATTATTGTATGATCCTATCTCGCTTGGCCTGAGTCGTGAATCCACCATTCTTTATCACAACTTTTACTTTTCTACATCTTCTTGCATTGGATGCTTTGTGTGCGCGCGCGATCTCTGTCCTCTTGACTCACTGGGAAAATGAAATTGGTGCTGAAGAGTGTTGCCATTTTGTCTTCGCGAGATTCACCGTTTTAAGTCTCTCACTCCGCATTTCCTATCCAAAGCACTCACACTAGTAAAACTTAATTTTGTTTCTACTGCAATAAGGAGAGTGCACAGGATCATCTGGTTTGGCATTAAACAAGGCCTGTAATCGAATCCTGTCAACGCGGATTCATATGCTCTCCAGCAAATATATTGTCGTAATTCAGACAATGCCAGAAGATTTGGCTGGTGCTGGGAATCCAATCAATAGAGAAGATGTACACCAGAAAATAGTCACCAATTACATGAACAATTAAATAAAGAAAAGAAAAAGAGAACAAAAGATTTAACGTGGTTCGACAATTTGCCTACGTCCTCGGGGCAAGGGTAGAGAGTGCTTATTCAATCAATTAATTACAGGTTACAAATATTTGGGGACACTGCCCTTCCTCTTTATATAGCCAAAGAAACCATAAAGAAAAAGAAACAAAAAACACTTAATTCGGATCAGAAACGATTTTAGAATTAGATTTGAAAACTGAGCCGCTGCAGCTGTATTAGTCGATTAAGAAATAACTTAGTCGACTAATAGTCCCTATTAGTCAACTAGGAATTCGTCCTAGTCGACTAGTCTGTAGTGAAACAGATTTTTCAATTCTCTGTTTGTGTCATTAGTCGAGTAGGTCATTGCCCTAGTCGACTAGGTCTTATTCCTCCTATGCAATCCACCATTGATACGTCTGATACGTTCTCGTATTTAACACCATTAATTGCATCGATCTTTGGCTAACTTTCAACAGAGTTCAAAAAACTCCTATCAACAAGATTTTACCCTCTCCCCATAATTTTTCACTTCAGTAAAGATTTCTCAAATCTGAACCGAACACAACATAGCATCATTTCGACTCTAATTGGTTGCACCATTGTGATTGCCTATGTACCCATGCCTAACGGGGTCAAACCACACGTAGTTCATTCAAACGAGCTCCACGGAGCTCATACAACTGAAAGGATATGGAGTAATTCTTTGCAATGTGCAAACTTCACTCCCGGAACAACCTTGGTAAGCATATCAGCGGGATTCTTTTTCGTGTGAATTTTCTTTAACTCGATGTCACCTTCATCAAGAATCTCCCGAACAAAGTGGAACCTGACATTAATGTGCTTCGTCTTTGCATGATATACCTGATTCTTTGCCAAACAGATATCACTCATGCTATCACAATTGATTTTCAACAGATTGATCAATTCCCAAGTTATCAAGCAACCCTTGAAGCTAAATTGTCTCCTTCATAGGCTCTGTCATGGTCATATACTCGGCCTCCATAGTAGGCAATGTGACAGTAGACTGTAAAATAGAGCGCCAGCTGACCGGTGCTTGGGACAATGTAAACACATATCCCTACTGGAACGGTGTTTGTCAAGGTCTCCTACGTAGTCGGAATCAACATATCTGATACACTTCGTTTACCAGTAAAATTCTTCTTGAGTACAAAACCAATGTCTATAGTACTTTTAATGTACTGTAGAATCTACTTCACTATCTCTCAATGACCCCTCCTGGGATCGTGAATATATCTGCTAACCATTGAGACAACTTGTGACAAGTCGGACCTTATACACACCATTGCATACATTAAACTACCAAATGTGCTAGCATATGGCACATGAGTCATGTACTCACGCTCTTCAACTGTAATAGGAGATATAGTAGCTTTTAACTTGAAATGAGGAGCCAATGGTTATTTACAGACTTTGTATGATCGTTGACGTTGAACTTTTGAAGTACCTTCTTCAAATACCTCTCTGTGTCAAGCTAACTTGCCACTCTTCTAGTCTCACTCAATCTCCATGCCTAGAACCTTCTTTGCTTCACCCAGATCTTTCATCTCGAATTAGGAAGACATGTCTTTCTTCAATTTATCAATAAGAGATCTGCTTTTAGAAGCAATTAGCATATCATTTACATACAAGAGTAGATAGATGCATTATCCTCTAGGTAACTTATTGTAATACATACATGGTCATAATGGCTTCGTGTGTACCTCTCCCCTCTCATGAAACTACTGAAACACTTGTACCACTGCCTTGGAGATTGCTTTAATACATACAATGATTTTTCAATTTGCATACCATATTATCTTTTACTGTAGTTTTGAACCCCGTAAGCTGAGACATATAAATCTTCTCTCCAAGATTGCTATGGAGAAAGGTAGTCTTCACATTGAGCTGATCAAGTTTCAACTCGTATTGTGCTACCAGTGCCAACAAAATTCGAATAGACGAGTGTTTTTCAACAAGTGAGATACCTCATTGTAATCAATGCCTTCTCGTTGAGCGTAACTTTTAACTACCAATCTGGCTTTATAGCATACAATATCACCATCTGAAGATCTCTGTTTCTTTACAAATACCCACTTACAAACCGATCGCCTTCTTTCTCTTGGGAAACTCTGACAGTTCTCAAGTGTAGTTCTTGTTGTGTAGAAAACTCATTTCTTCCATCATGGCATCCTTCCACATTTTGGACTCCGACCTGATTTTAACTTTCCTGTAAGTAGATAGGATTGCCTCCTCAACGACTGGGAGAGCATAAGCCATGATTTTGTTAGTAGTGAGCCAACTGAGCTTACATGAATTTCTTCGAGTTCTTTCAACTGCAGTGGATTCTTGGACATTACCCATAGCCTATCCTTGATCCTCATCATTATCAGTATCCTATTTGGTTACCTGATCATCTCCTTATGTTACTAAGGGTATAACCTGAAATGATACTGATCTTTATAAAGACGGTGAAGTAGCATTACTCTCCACTTTCTACAATATTCTGTTGGCCGTCTGACTCTCACCTGCTGAGAGTTTGTAGGCTTCAGCATTAAAGCCTCATCAAACATGACATCTCTGCTCAAGCTAAATTTCTTGTTCTTTAGATCTCAAATTTTATAGCATTTTACTCCTTTCTTGAATCCTACGACTACACCGTTTTTCGCTCTTGGGTCTAACTTATCTTTCTTGACATGATAGTAGGCTAGACACCCAAATACTCACAGCGAATCATTATCCTGAGCAACTTTCTCTGATCAAACCTTTAGAGGAGTTTTACCTCCTATTGCAGACGAAGACAACCTATTAATGAGATGGCAAGCATACGCCAATGCCTCAGCCCAAAAAGATTTTGATATGCCAGCGTTGGATAATATGCAATAGACCTTCTCTAGTAAGGTCCTGTTCATCCTTTCAGTCACCCCATTTTATTACGGTATTTTCTTACTGTGAAGTGTCTTTCTATACCCTCATGCGATATAGCTGTAGGAAAGGATCGCTCGTATACTCTCATCTACTGTCTGAATGGAGTGCCTTAATCTTCCTTTTCATATAATCTCCATGTTCTTCTTTCACTCCACAAATAACTCCAGGACTTCCCCTTTGTGCTTCATGGTATATGCCCCACATCGCCTAAAGTAATCATCTATAAAAGATAAAAAGTAATGGTTACTCCAATAGATGTCGTCATGGTAGGTCCTCAGACATTTGTGTGAATATAATCCAAAATCCCCTCGGTGTAATAGGTTGTGGTGCCAAGTCTTACCTTGGTCTTCTTTCCAATGATGTAATATTCACAAAATTTCAATTTGTAGGTACTGACACCTTTCAATAAACGTTTCTTTGCAGGCTCGGGCATATAGGAGAAATGTCTTTGCAATCATATAGGAGAAACGTCTTTACAAGAGCTTGCAAAGACGTTTCTCCTATATGCCCGAGCCTCACATGTCAGAGTTGGGTACAATCATTATCTGAATTTGTATAAGTGGCCACTTGTCCTGTAACCATACTACCCTTCAAATAGTAAAGATTATTGCGTCGGACGCCCTTCAAAATAACCATCAAGCCTTTAACCATCTTAAGAACTTCATCTCTAATAGATACTTCAAGACCCCATGCTTCCAAGACACCAACATAGATAAGATTCCTTTTCAGTTGAGGTACATACCTCACATCCTTCAATTCCCGTACCATTCCATCAAACATCTTGACCAAGACAGTACCTATCCCTTCCATGTGACATGGACGATCATCACCCATGACAATGAAACATCCATATGGTTTCTCAAAACTAGAAAATCAATCCCTATTGGGACACACATGATAGGTAGCTCCTGTATCAATCATTCACTCAGAAATCAGCTAAGTAACCTATGGTAGCTGTAGTGACTGAGAATGAAAATATTAATGAGTCTGAGTCTGATTTAGGTACCAGCTTATGTACTGATCAACTGTGCGAGATTTGCCTCGGTTTTCAACTACTTCTTATCTTTGATCTTTGGACAATCAACCTTCCAGTACCCTAACTTTTTACAGAAGGCACATTGGTTCTTCAGATCTCTGAACCCTAGTCTGGACTTTGATCTCCCACGAATGCCTTTGCCCTTCTGATTGGAACCCCTGCTTCTTACCACTAATGCCTCTGCTAATGTACTATTGGAAGAAGATTGCTTTTCCTTCCTCCTCACTTCATAATTTATAAGAGTAGCCGACATATAATTATAGTTAAATGATTGTTTTTCATTAATCAAGGTGAGGACGAAGGTCTCATATTCTCATCAGGGAGAGAATTCAAAAGAAATAACATCTTATTCTCTTCTTTGATACCCACATCCACATTAACTAAATCTGTAAGAAGCTTTGTGTAGTTGTTCATGTGCTCAGCAATAGAAAGTCCCTTCTTCAACTGGAAGTGATAAAGGCTCCTCTTTAGAAGCAGTCGAGACTCGATACTTTTCATCAGATATTTCTTCTCGAGAATCACCCATATCTTCACTGCAGACATCTTATATAACACATGATACTTGATGTCTTGTGTCAAACAAAATCTTATAAGACCAGACGCCGTCCTATTCATCTTGTCAATCTTTTTTAGAAGTCTCCTTTGATTTTTTCAATCGTAGGGTGTCTTCAAGGTTTGATATCCTCAATGCATCCATCACCTCACACCTCCACATCTCAAAATTATTCGTGCCATTAAATTTTACCACATTGATCTTCATCGGATGTGGGTTCAAGAATTTCACCATAGATTCACTTTCTGGCCAACTTCTTAATAGATTCCTTAACATAATATGAAAAACAATTAGTAAAAATAAATCCAAATAGAAAAGATTAGATCTTTACCTCCGAACAAAACTGGAGACAGTCTCCAAATTGATTTGCTCCACCCGAATGAAAAACTCCGCATCGAATCCGGAAAGCTCTGATACCACTTGTTGGAAATCCAATCAATAGAGAAGATGTACACCAGAGAATAGGCACCAATCACACGAACAATTAAATAAAGAAAAGAGAGAGAACACAAGATTTAATAAGGTTAGGCAATTTGCTTACATCCTCGGGACAAGGGGAGAGAGTTTTTATTGAATCAATCAATTACAAGTTACAAATATTTAGGGACACTATCCCTCCTTATATAACTAAAGAAATCACGAATAAAAGAAAACCAAAAATACCTAGTTCGGATCAGAAACGGATTCAGAATCAGATTTGAAAACTGGGCCGCTGTAATTGTATTAATCGATTAGGAAAT
>JAVJIF010007386.1:0-89002 GCA_038442645.1 Agave tequilana | reverse complement strand
CTATTTTAAAGCTTCATGCTAAGCTAAGCCTTAGCCAATCTTTAGCCATTTTTAATCTCCTTATGGTTATTTGATCAACTATCAGCGACCTATCTTTTGGAAGTGTCGACGGATTAGACATCGTTCAGCCAGTCTGGGGGGCTATCTGGGATCTTGTCTTCAGAGTGTCAACAACAATAAATCCGAATACACACAGTACAAGCAAATACAAAAAATTACCTATGCTATTACAAGCATTCGTCCACACAATACAAATACGTCACATGATGTAAATACATCACCGATACAAATACGCAGTCCACAAAATACAACAACACAGCCCTAAACAAATACATAAACTCAGAAATACAATAAAACACCCGTCGAGCGGGGCACCTAATAAAGCAAGAATCGCTCGCCTAAATCTTCAGAATAAGCCATAAAAATCTCAGAACTCCAAAATCAACATGCATGAATGTTCAAATATATTAAAATATAATATAGAGGAGGAGATAGAAGAAAGAGAATAAAGGAGATGAGAGAGAAAGAATAAGAGAGAGAAGAAAATCAAGGAGAAGTAGAAGAATAAAAGAGGGAGAGAAGAGAATCAACAAGCCACGGCCTGGTGGCCATGGCCTAGGCTGGCTTACAGCCAGCATCCGATCGCCGGCCAGGTGGCGTGTCGATCGCGCCGCTAGCCCAGGTGGTGGCCAACGAAGCCCCTGGCGGAAGAGGGGGAGTTGTGGGGGTGGTGATGATGATTGAGAGGTGGAGATAAGAGGTGATGGTGGTGATTTGGGGGCAGAATTGATGAAATTGAAGGAGAAGGAAGAAGAAGGACGAGGGTGGAGGTGGTTGTGGTGGTGATTGGTGGTGAGATTGGAGGAGGTGGTGGTTGATTTTGAGTTGGAGGAGGAGATTGGGGATGTGGTGGGATTTATAGAAGATGGTTGAAGTTTGATGGAGAGAGGAAGTTGAAGGAGGTGGAAGAAGAGAGGAAGTGGGGTTGTCGCCGGAGTTGGGGGAAGGTTGGCGTGGAGGTGGCCGGAGGTGGTGATGGTAGGGAAGATGAAGGTGATAAGGTGATAAGTTAAGAAGAAGAGATGGAGATGGTGGGTGTTATTAGGGTTGGAGGAGATGGAGGGAGAGTTAGGTTAGTTGTGGTCTTCGGAGTGGGGCCTGCCATAGACCTAGGTTACTAGAGTTCAAGGAGAAAGCACTGACCTAGTGATGGATGAGAGAAGAGAGAGCCTGAGAGTAAGTGATTAGAGAATGAGAAAGAGAGGTGAGATAGATTAGAGAAAGAGAGAGATTAAGAGGGATTATAAGAGGGAGATAAGGAGTGAGACCCACATCTGGGGAGGCGAGACCCGTGTTCGGGTCTATCAGGCCCGCGTTCGGGTCTGGCCAGGCCCGCGTCTGGGCTGGAGAGAGAAGAGAAGGAGAGAGAAATAGTGGGGGAAGATATTTTGGGGGAAGTTGTGGTGGAGAAAAAAGGGAAAAAAGAAAAAAGAAAAGAAAAAGAGAAAGAGAAAGAAAAGGAGAGGAAAAGAAAGAAAAGAAAAGAAAAGAGAGAAGAGAAGGAAATATACTGGGCAAAACTTTTAGATTCGGGAAAATCTAAATATTATTTTATTCGGTCAAAATTTGACAAATTCAGAAAAATCTCTAAAAATAATCTAAAATAAAAAATATTGCACTGAGGATCATGGTGAAATAGGATTCAAGAAGTTAGATTCAATTTTGTAAATTAAAAATTTAGAATTAATCGGAGTTACTAGATGACACCGATTTTGAAGATTTTCAAGATAATTCAGAAAAATTTCAGAAAATCATGAAAAATCTAAAAATTGAAAAATAGTATTTTAAACTGAAATAATCAAATCTGACTACCAAAAAAAGGTCTAATCAAGTAGTACACATGGATCGGCTAAGTCCAAAATCTGGATCTGATACCAAATAATAATATAAATAATCACAAATAAAAATAAATTAGGGAGAAAATAGGGGGAAATACGATTGAAAATTTGGGACATATATTTAGGTACGTATTTCAGGAATGGGGTGTTATACTTTGCACCACTGTGGTATGAGTTATGACTGATTTCAGGCAAACTGGTTGGAATTCCAGAACAGCAGTAGAGAACCGAAGTAATATTTAATTTAGTCTTCATTTGTGTAATCTAAGTAAATGTGTAATTATTTCCAAAAAAGGGGAATATATTTAGAATTCATTTTACTTTGAATTAACTTTAGAGTAGATAGCTTAAATTTATTTATATTAAAAACTGATAGAATATCGCATGGATAATGTTAGTTGGTGTCGAATCGGTTTTAAAATTTCTTCCATGCAAGGATATATATGTTCTTCTGTGATTGTATTTTCATAAATGGTACTTAACAATATTGAAGCATATTATGTTCTAGTTTGGTTAAATATAGTGTAAATACATAATTTCTCTTACATGAAAGAATTTTATATTCTAAAACATTTATGTGTTAGATGTCAAGAACATTTAAGATGTGTGATAACTATGTGTAAAAAAGCATGAAGTCGGGGGATAGTTGTGTGGGGTAAAATGGTGCCTATGTTGTAGTTTCTATATATGATATACCATGAAGTTGAGGAAGTTATGTGGCGGTTAAATTGCGCCCTGTTCATGTATGATATAGTGTGGAAGTTGGTATTTAATGTGTGGGGTGTAATGGTACCCATGTTATATGTGACATAATGTTGTGAAATGTGAAGTGGGGCTGGTGTGTAGGGGTGTAATGGTGCCTAAATACTGTTTAAGGAAGGAGTTTTCACATTATGATGGGACCGGTCTACGAAATGGGCTGGTAAACTTGAGATGTATGTGTGATATCTATGATGGTGTTGTGTTGTGAGGGAAATTGTGTAGACATGATGCAAGGTTTCGAGATATGTCTGCTTTAAATGTTATTTTTTTTGATTGAATACTCATGGATTTCTTGTTATTGTATCATATATTATCTGTAATTATAGACACACTATACATGCAATCTTATCTTGGGCACTTGAAATAACTGAACTGCTCCACTATGTGTTTTAACCCTGACTTAAAAAAAAAGGTAGCATATGATATTAAGTTAAATGTGGTAATTATTCATGAGATGACAACTCATCAAATGCCACATATGTTTTTCATACGCTGAGCTTCGTGGCATTGTAGGGATGTCGAGAGCACATACCTTCTCTCCTAGATCAAATATGCTCCAGGTCCAGCTCCTCATATCATATCTATATCAACAATTTCTTTTGGTTTTGGTCTAGTATGCTTATCATATCTTTTTCGTGTTAAATATCAGTCATGTACTTATAGGCATTTGGTATGTAAGTGTGTAACCCAGATAGTTTATGTATGGTGCCTATGTAATTATGAATATATTGTGGGCTTAGTCTTATAAAGACTTGTAAATGATAAGGGTGAATGTTCTTAATACTTTGGTGTTGAGTAGTAAAAGTCTTCATGCTTGTTCAGGTGATACATGTATATTTATGTGCCTTTTTGCTAAATTTGGTTGCTGGAACTTGAATGAGTAAAACACTTATGGAGTTGCTATTTATAGTGATATTAGATGTAATATTTGTTCATCATTTAGGTTTACTAGTGACATACTTCATTCCTAGTCATAGTCCCAGTTTAGGATGTGACACTTTCTTCGCTTGGTTCGACTAACACTGGAGGGAGAGGAAAGAAATGTCTTCTTTCTTTAGATGCAAATGACGTACCATCTTCTAATAATGGTATGTTCTACTATTGCCTCCATTCTTGAAGTACCAATGGAGATTGCTTAGCCCCCTGGTTTCCAGATTCCATCACATATGATGACGAAAGTGAATCGAGACAATCCGTGATGCCTTGTAAAGCTTCATGTCCTGATGACCTTATAAAATAAACTTGTCAGTCTTCCTTTGGTCCACTCCGGCCGAACACGATCGGGTGCCTCAATGTTGGGTCCACTTGTTATCACTTAATACGCAGTGGACTTTAAGAAAGATGGTTATATACCCTTAATCAACACTCAACCTCTATTAGATATAGGTCTAATTACGCTATTGCAAAGCTAATTTGGAGTCACACCTTGCCATGAGTTAGGTTAGCCGGATTCATCAACATCTGCTAATGGTTATTCAAATAGAATAGTAATTCTTTATTGAGAATCTCATAAAATCTCAATCATGTTTAACTTTACCCAACTCACTGCTTTAGCAATTAGTTAATTTTCATGTATAACATTGGTGAATAAAAGTGTACTTATTCATACCATAGACAGACCTTGACTAGGTCTTGAGGTCATGGCATTCCTCCTTCATTATCTTTCTATCCTCTTCGTCCGAACAAGATGTTCTATGAAGCGCTTCAGGTGTCCCTTTTTTATGAGATTTTCAATAGTTACACTTCAAGTGGGTGCAATCTTCAGTGTCATGGCCAAGGTCGCCATGGTACGTGCAATACTTGTCCATACTCCTCCTCTCTGGGTTGGGCTTCAGCCTGGACAGTGGCTACCGAGGTAGTCTTCTTTCTTGGCATACATCAGGACCTTGCGCCTTGCAGCATTGAGGGAGATGTTTCTTTTGATTCCTCGGGGATGTCTAAGGACTATCTCTTTGGAAGAAGGCGTTGGCCTCTTTTTATTTGTGGCGTCAGAAGAGTCTTTCTCAAGACGAGGCTCTCTTCTTTGCAACATGTTTCCTTTACTTTGTGAAGACTTAAGGCTGCAGAGCACCTCGCTGACGATGCACCCTGCAAAGTCTTCTGGATAAAGATGACCACCACCAACCTCAGGCATGGGAACAGCTGAAGTCCACGCGCCTACAAAATAGATATTAAACCACAACCAAAGTCCACGCGCATGCAAAATAGGGTGCAGGGAGGCGAGTGGACAAAGAATGATATTTGGGGGTATTTGATAAGCCAAAAAGGCCAGGTGTTTTCAAATGGGGATCTTATTGCAGGAGTTAAAAGACAAATTTCCCAAATTAGAGGGGCCCAAGAGGTATTCTGCTTGTAATTAGGGTTAATCCAGATGTAGTTTCCTAAGACAAATAGAAAATTAGATTCTGTAATAACCCCTACTTGATAATACTGTATTTCCATTTTTCTAAAGTATTTGTTTTGATTTACTAATTATTTTATTAACTTAATAAAATACTTCTTCTCATGATTATTAATATATTAAATATGAAAAAAAATTTTAGTCTGTATTAATATGTAGTCCCTGGTTATTATCATTGTTGGTGTATTATTATTATCATCACTATCATTATTATTGTTATTGTTAATATAATTAATATTAATATGCTATTGGTGCTATTCTTTTTCCTTTTCATTTTTCCTAGTCCATTAGCTCATCCTACCATGTCACACTTATTCTTCTTCATTCTTTTTATTTTTGTCTTAGTCCAACCCAAGCCTAAAGTTCATGGCCAAACCCGTCTATTTATTTTCATCCTTTTCTTTCAATTTCTCAAGCCCAACTACTCATTTCATGTAAGCCCATTCTTCCTTTTCTTATTCCTTTCTTTTCCTTTTCATTTTCATTTATTTTCCTAAAGTCCATACCCATTAGCAGTTAGCCCATAACCCATTACCCTATTACTCATGCCCATGACCCTATAACCCAAACCAATATCAACCCTATATAATCCTATCATTTATCTAACCCTAATTATCTATACCCATCTTTTCTCCACCCTATCAGCTGCCGCTACCCCTTGCCCACGATAGCTCTCGTTTTGGCCAATGTTTTTCTTTATCTTTCTGCTGCTAAATTTTAGATCTATGCTCCCCTTTCACTTTGAGAGTTGTGTGTTGTTCCATCATTGATTTTAATTATTCTCTCCTTATTACTTTGGGTTTTGTCCCCATCTCCTTGTGTGATTTGTGGGATTACTGCCACCTCCTCTGCGTGCATGTGAAGTAGGCACAACGAGAGGGGGGGTGAGAGCGCGCGTAGAGGCATCGACTGCACGTGAGTCCCACGAAGACTCGTCATTTTTCCAGAATTCGTTCACAAAGGCCACGCGCAACAAAGCCCGAGTTTCTCCCCTTGCCGAGAAAGCATCAGGCCGCCCCAAGCCTGCGTGAGTCTCTTTCTTCCTTCATTTTTTCATGTGATGGGTTTTTAATTATTTTTAAATGTATGAGAATTATTATGTGTATGGAATTTAATGTGTGGGAAGATTTGTATTTTTATTATATTATGTGCCTGTGTGTGTGCGTGGGCTAATTGGGAGTGTAATGTGAGATATACTTACAATTAAATGTGTGTTTTATTTCATGTGCGGCAAGTATCTCCCTCTGAACCATTTTTCGGCTCTCCGCGGGATGCCGTCGATCACCGTCGTCGAGCGCGAACGCACCCCACGCCCTTCACGGCGAATTTCTCTATCCAACGACACCCTCCGCGGCCCCGTATGCCTCCGTCGGAGCCTCCGTCGGCGTGCCGCAAACCACTCGGTTGTGTGAGTAATTTTTCCCCCTTTTCTAATTATTTCCCTTTTCATAAATTATATTGTGAGTTCTTTTTACATGCTTGGTGTGTTGTGTAAATATTTGCATGTTGGTGGGTGAATTATTGTGCATGCATGGGATGTGAATTATTTAATATGTATAGATATTTATAGTTAATAATAGATATTTATTAATTTGGATATTTATGCATGGTACATATATTTGCATGAATTCATTCCTTAAGCATTTATGTGTATAGTTTATTAATTAATGTATAGGTATATTTATTAATTTGGATGCATGCATGTGTTATGTATAACCATGTATGTGTATGCATGATTTATATGCATGGGTTCCTATTTATTTGTGTAGATGGGTATGCCATTTAATTAAGTGTATGTACTTAAAATAATATGTGTTGGCATTTATTTAAGTATGCATGTATGTATGTATGTGTATGCTTGTATACGTGTATATGTACGTGTACGTGTATATGTTCGTATGCACGTGTGGGTGTTAGCGTATAGTTATAATTATTTGTATGTATTGGTTGCGTGTTACAGCATTTTGATTTGTTTGGTGAGATCCGGACCAGCAGCCCAGGAAGGAGAGCAGCAGCACGGCAGCGAGCGAGCAGCGAGTTCTCCCGATCCACGCCAGCCCATCATTGGAGACCGGCATGGTGGCCTTCTCCAGCACCCTGGCTACCCCCCTATGCAGTCCAACAGCGAAGATCGGTACCACAGCGACTGTAACGGCGACTCGCCCGGCGATGACCAGATTCCCCAATGTGAGTGTCTCTTCCTCCTTCTCTCTTTTATTAAGTGATCGCAGCTATTATTTTATATGTGATGTAATTGTTGAGTAGAATACTTAGATTACATGTTTATGTATGGAGATCTCTTGGTATGGTAATGGATTTGCCATTCCCTTTATTTTACATGATGAATGTATAGAATAGAAGATGTACATGTCTATGATGTTGGAACCCTTTATTTACCATATGAATACTTAGATTACTAGTGTAGACATGTGTGTTGAAGAGTATGTAAGTACTGGAGAGAATATGAGAAGAATAAGTGTTGATGTATCTCAGATTTTGTGTCCAGGTAGAGGTGTTAGTCGACTAATACACTCTGTTAGTCGACTAACCCAGGAGCCTAGTCGACTAATAGGTGGACCTGGAAGTGGTGTAACTCTCTGTATCAGTCGACTTACCTTACCCTGTCAGTCGACTTGACCTTGGTGTAGTCGACTATACCCACTTGATTAGTCGACTACACCAACCTCTAGTCGACTTGTGTATTTCCCTAGTCGACTAATTTTGGGCTGTCAGTTGAGTATGGTTTCCTTATTGGATTGGACTTCACCCATGGATTATGTGATGACTATTGATGTATGTATATGATTTCAAGAGGTGGATAGTGGTAGTAATGACTTGATCTAATAGAACTTAGATGCATGTAAATGATATGTTGTGATACCGGGTATTGGGATATCATTTTGATCTTAATAGAAGTGTGAACCTTGAGGATTCGGGAATCAGATTAAATTGTTAGAGTGAGAGAGTTGAGCTTGATTATGGATATATGTTGGAATGATAATTATTATATCAGATTCTTTGATGTATATGATACTTGACGATCATGTAACCATTGGAATATGAGTTGGTGGTAATAACTTTGGATTGACCTGGGACTTAGGTTATTTACATTGAATGATGATCAGTAGTTGGACGTGATTTATTAGTTGAGTATTGAGGACATATCAGATATGACCCTATTAGTTGAGTTGTGACTTAGATTGATCTTGAGTTGGAGGTTATCCAGAATCTATATTCCTTATATTGGAACCTGACTTGTATTGAGATGAGATTGACATTGTTGGCATTTGGGATTTGTTTAGATGATATATTGATGATGTTGAGTACCAAGAGTAGATAGTCTAGACCATAAGTTATTTGAGGATGATTCCCTTACTTTGATATGATTCAATATGTGTTGACTTGTTATTTATTTATTGGTGATGATTTAAGTGATGATTCATTTGATATTGATGTGGACTTGTTGTGATGTTAGAAACTGGATTAATTCAATTGGCAGAGATTGAGTTATTGTGATAGTGACCAAGTTGATATCAGTGATCTTGTACTCAGAGTTACCAGATAGCAGTTATCAGTTCATTAGTAGATTTGTTTATCTTTTTGATGATAAGACAGGTGAGAATTAGTTGGATATTAGTGAGCTGAACTTGACTGGTCATGCATGATACCTAACTGATAACTTATTATTCATATTACTGGGAAAGGATTGTTTGACCGTAACACTCGGTACAGTCCCATTGTTCATCGTATACACGGTTACTGTTACTGTTCACTGTTACTGATATTGTTCACCGTGTATACGATTACTGATTGATTGTTACTGTACTGTTATTGTTACTGTCACCGTATCGTCCCAGTATCCTAGATAATATTGACATTGACTGATTTAACTGAATTGAATAAATAATAAAGTAATTGAACAACTTACACCGGGATTGGGAAAATTGATGGAGGAGACAGCGTCTGTATTTTGGGGTGGACCTAGGATACAGGTTGCGCAGCCGACTGAGGGTTCCACTGCAGGGTTCCTGGGGGATGACTGGCATCCCATCTGTACTGTTACTGTTCCACTGTTTTCACAGTGAGATTACTGTTACTGTTACTGTTACTGAGTACCTAGCGGTACGGCCTGGTTCAGCGCTAGGAAACTGAGGCCGTGGTCCCGGGTATGTACGGGACCCACCTAAAGCATGGACAAAGTCTCTTCCACTAATTTCAATAACTTAGGACTCCGGTTGACACGAGTAGTAGGCGTAGTATGGGATGCGTCTATTACAGGTGGCAATTGGTGTTCGCTGACATAATAAATGAAAATAAACTGTTAATATATTGTGACTGACTATACCACCTGATTGTACATTTATATCACTGTGATAGACATGTAACTAAACCATGACCGGATTGTATACCAGCCTAGTGACATGTGATAGGTTACCTATTGTGACACAGTTGCTTGCTTACTATTGATCAGTTGCTGCCTATCTTTATTCTTGTTGTTATTATGTTATTACAGTCCCGTTATTTATCTGTTATATGGTCTCTTATAATTGCAATTGTTCTTATTATTATTATGCACATTGTTTCTTCTGCACGAGCTGTTTCCCCTTTACACACACACTCATTATGGTCGCGTTCTGACGACCCTGGTTTTGTACGTCTAGCTATTGGACGGTTGGTTTCCTTTGTGCAGGTGTTCGTTGAGGCCGTATGCCTCGCGAATAGCTGGAGCTTCTTCCTATTCTATTCTGGTACTCTTATCTCTTTAGCTTTCATATTACTTCCTGATTCTTGTCATATCAGTTCAGTTCGTATTCCAGTCACTATTCTAGCTCTTGATTCATATGATATCATGCGTGGTTGACTATATGTATTATTGCAGTGATCGATGATTATTTTAGTTCTGATTTATAGCTTGTTCAGGTTACAATTGAGGCTTAGCGTGTATACGTGGGGTATTTTTCTCGCGTATATGCGTCGCCATAACGTCTCGTATCCTTAGGATCGGGGCGTTACAGAGTGGTATCAGAGCCAGGTTCGACATAAAAGAGAAACTAGTTCCTACCTGTAACCTGAGACAGTTATGTTGACACTGCAATATACATATACTATTCACGTGATAATATTGACTCCATTGGAAATTGATCGTCCTCCCTTTGGAATTTCGTTCTTGATCTGTTGATATCATGATTCCAACACTTCAATTAGAGTGATTTGGATGTCCATCTTGATTTCATCCTTCCTCCTATTCATTCCTTCTGATTCTATCTCTTGAGATCGGTTACTCCATGTTGAAGATAGTAGCAGAGATCAGAGCGCGCAGCGGAATCGTGGTGTCCCAATAAGGCGACGTGGAAGCTTGTTGTGTTCTCTCTTGATTTTGGATTCTTTTATCATTCCTGCTTTATTTGAAATTTCGAGGACGAAATTTTTATTAAGGTGGGTAAAATGTAATAACCCCTACTTGATAATACTGTATTTCCATTTTTCTAAAGTATTTGTTTTGATTTACTAATTATTTTATTAACTTAATAAAATACTTCTTCTCATGATTATTAATATATTAAATATGAAAATTTTGTTTAGTCTGTATTAATATGTAGTCCCTGGTTATTATCATTGTTGGTGTATTATTATTATCATCACTATATTATTATTGTTATTGTTAATATAATTAATATTAATATGCTATTGTGCTATTCTTTTTCCTTTTCATTTTTCCCTAGTCCATTAGCTCATCCTACCATGTCACACTTATTCTTCTTCATTCTTTTTATTTTTGCCTTAGTCCAACCCAAGCCTAAAGTTCATGGCCAAAACCCGTCTATTTATTTTCATCCTTTTCTTTCAATTTCTCAAGCCCAACTACTCATTTCATGTAAGCCCATTCTTCTCTTTTCTTATTCCTTTCTTTTTCCTTTTCTTTTCATTTATTTTCCTAAAGTCCATACCCATTAGCAGTTAGCCCATAACCCATTACCCTATTACTCATGCCCATGACCTATAACCCAAACCCAATATCAACCCTATATAATCCTATCATTTATCTAACCCTAATTATCTATACCCATCTTTTCTCCACCCTATCAGCTGCCGCTACCCTTGCCCACGATAGCTCTCGTTTTGGCCAATGTTTTTCTTTATCTTTCTGCTGCTAAATTTTAGATCTATGCTCCCCTTTCATTTTGAGAGTTGTGTGATGTTCCATCATTGATTTAATTATTCTCTCCTTATTACTTTTGGGTTTTGTCCCCATCTCCTTGTGTGTGATTTGTGGGATTACTGCCACCTCCTCTGCGTGCATGTGAAGTAGGCACAACGAGAGGGGGGGTGAGAGCGCGCGTAGAGGCATCGACTGTACGTGAGTCCCACGAAGACTCGTCATTTTTCCAGAATTTGTTCACAAAGGCCACGCGCAACAAAGCCCGAGTTTCTCCCCTTGCCGAGAAAGCATCAGGCCGCCCCAAGCCTGCGTGAGTCTCTTTCTTCCTTCATTTTTTCATGTGATGGGTTTTTAATTATTTTTAAATGTATGAGAATTATTATGTGTATGGAATTTAATGTGTGGGAAGATTTGTATTTTTATTTATATTATGTGCCTGTGTGTGTGCGTGGGCTAATGGGAGTGTAATGTGAGATATACTTACAATTAAATGTGTGTTTTATTTCATGTGCGGCAAGTATCTCCCTCTGAACCATTTTCCGGCTCTCCGCGGGATGCCGTCGATCACCGTCGTCGAGCGCAAGCGCACCCCACGCCCTTCACGGCGAATTTCTCTATCCAACGACACCCTCTGCGGCCCCGTATGCCTCCGTCGGAGCCTCCGTCGGCGTGCCGCAAACCACTCGGTTGTGTGAGTAATTTTTCCCCCTTTTCTAATTATTTCCCTTTTCATAAATTATATTGTGAGTTCTTTTTACATGCTTGGTGTGTTGTGTAAATATTTGCATGTTGGTGGGTGAATTATTGTTCATGCATGGGATGTGAATTATTTAATATGTATAGATATTTATAGTTAATAATAGATATTTATTAATTTGGATATTTATGCATGGTACATATATTTGCATGAATTCATTCCTTAAGCATTTATGTGTATAGTTTATTAATTAATGTATAGGTATATTTATTAATTTGGATGCATGCATGTGTTTATGTATAACCATGTATGTGTATGCATGATTTATATGCATGGGTTTCTATTTATTTGTGTAGATGGGTATGCCATTTAATTAAGTGTATGTACTTAAAATAATATGTGTTGGCATTTATTTAAGTATGCATGTATGTATGTATGTGTATGCTTGTATACGTGTATATGTACGTGTACGTGTATATGTTCGTATGCACGTGTGGGTGTTTAGCGTATATTTATAATTATTTGTATGTATTGGTTGCGTGTTACAGCATTTTGGATTTGTTTGGTGAGATCCGGACCAGCAGCCCAGGAAGGAGAGCAGCAGCACGGCAGCGAGCGAGCAGCGAGTTCTCCCGATCCACGCCAGCCCATATTTGGAGACCGGCACGGTGGCCTTCTCCAGCACCCTGGCTACCCCCTATGCAGTCCAACAGCGAAGATCGGCACCACAGCGACTGTAACGGCGACTCGCCCGGCGATGACCAAATTCCCCAATGTGAGTGTCTCTTCCTCCTTCTCTCTTTTATTAAGTGATCGTAGCTATTATTTTATATGTGATATAATTGTTGAGTAGAATACTTAGATTACATGTTTATGTATGGAGATCTCTTGGTATGGTAGTGGATTTGCCATCCCTTTATTTTACATGATGAATGTATAGAATAGGAGATGTACATGACTATGATGTTGGAACCCTTTATTTACCATATGAATACTTAGATTACTAGTGTAGACATGTGTGTTGAAGAGTATGTAAGTACTGGAGAGAATATGAGAAGAATAAGTGTTGATGTATCTCAGATTTTGTATCCAGGTAGAGGTGTTAGTCGACTAATACACTCTGTTAGTCGACTAACCCAGGAGCCTAGTCGACTAATAGGTGGACCTGGAAGTGGTGTAACTCTCTGTATCTGTATCAGTCGACTTACCTTACCCTGTAAGTCGACTTGACCTTGGTGTAGTCGACTATACCCACTTGATTAGTCGACTCCACCAACCTCAAGTCGACTTGTGTATTTCCCTAGTCGACTAATTTTGGGCTGTCAGTTGAGTATGGTTTCCTTATTGGATTGGGACTTCACCCATGGATTATGTGATGACTATTGATGTATGTATATGATTTCAAGAGGTGGATAGTGGTAGTAATGACTTGATCTAATAGAACTTAGATGCATGTAGATGATATGTTGTGATACCGGGTATTGGGATATCATGTTTGATCTTAATAGAAGTGTGAACCCTTGAGGATTCGGGAATCAGATTAAATTGTTAGAGTGAGAGAGCTGAGCTTGATTATGGATATATGTTGGAATGATAATTATTATATCAGATTCTTTGATGTATATTGATACTTGACGATCATGTAACCATTGGAATATGAGTTGGTGGTAATAACTTTGGATTGACCTAGGACTTAGGTTATTTACATTGAATGATGATCAGTAGTTGGACGTGACTTTATTAGTTGAGTATTGAGGACATATCAGATATGACCCTATTAGTTGAGTTGTGACTTAGATTGATCTTGAGTTGGAGGTTATCCAGAATCTATATTCCTTATATTGGAACCTGACTTGTATTGAGATGAGATTGACATTGTTAGCATTTGGGATTTGTTTAGATGATATATTGATGATGTTGAGTACCAAGAGTAGATAGTCTAGACCATAAGTTATTTGAGGATGATTCCCTTACTTTGATATGATTCAGTATGTGTTGACTTGTTATTTATTTATTGGTGATGATTTAAGTGATGATTCATTTTGATATTGATGTGGACTTGTTGTGATGTTAGAAACTGGATTAATTCAATTGGCAGAGATTGAGTTATTGTGATAGTGACCAAGTTGATATCAGTGATCTTGTACTCAGAGTTACCAGATAGCAGTTACCAGTTCATTAGTAGATTTGTTTATCTTTTTGATGATAAGACAGGTGAGAATTAGTTGGATATTAGTGAGCTGAACTTGACTGGTCATGCATGATACCTAACTGATAACTTATTATTCATATTACTGGGAAAGGATTGTTTGACCGTAACACTCGGTACAGTCCCATTGTTCATCGTATACACGGTTACTGTTACTGTTCACTGTTACTGATATTGTTCACCGTGTATACGATTACTGATTGACTGTTACTGTACTGTTATTGTTACTGTCACCGTATCGTCCCAGTATCCTAGATAATATTGACATTGACTGATTTAACTGAATTGAATAAATAATAAAGTAATTGAACAACTTACACCGGGATTGGGGAAATTGATGGAGGAGACAGCGTCTGTATTTTGGGTGGACCTAGGATACAGGTTGCGCAGCTGACTGAGGGTTCCACTGCAGGGTTCCTGGGGGATGACTGGCATCCCATCTGTACTGTTACTGTTCCACTGTTTTCACAGTGAGATTACTGTTACTGTTACTGTTACTGAGTACCTAGCGGTATGGCCTGGTTCAGCGCCAGGAAACTGAGGCCGTGGTCCCAGGTATGTACGGGACCCACCTAAAGCATGGACAAAGTCTCTTCCACTAATTTCAATAACTTAGGACTCCGGTTGACACGAGTAGTATGCGTAGTATGGGATGCGTCTATTACAGGTGGCAATTGGTGTTCGCTGACATAATAAATGAAAATAAACTGTTAATGTATTGTGACTGACTATACCACCTGATTGTACATTTATATCACTGTGATAGACATGTAACTATAACCATGACCGGATTGTATACCAGCCTAGTGACATGTGATAGGTTACCTATTGTGACATCAGTTGCTTGCTTACTATTGATCAGTTGCTGCCTATCTTTATTCGTGTTGTTATTATGTTATTACAGTCCCGTTATTTATCTGTTATATGGTCTCTTATAATTGCAATTGTTCTTATTATTATTTATGCACATTGTTTCTTCTGCACGAGCTGTTTCCCCTTTACACACACACTCATTATGGTCGCGTTCTGACGACCCTGGGTTTGCACGTCCAGCTATTGGACGGTTGGTTTCCTTTGTGCAGGTGTTCGTTGAGGCCGTATGCTTCGCGAATAGCTGGAGCTTCTTCCTATTCTATTCTGGTACTCTTATCTTTTTAGCTTTCATATTACTTCCTGATTCTTGTCATATCAGTTTAGTTCGTATTCCAGTCACTATTCTAGCTCTTGATTCATATGATATCATGCGTGGTTGACTATATGTATTATTGCAGTGATCGATGATTATTTTAGTTCTGATTTATAGCTTGTTCAGGTTACAATTGAGGTTTAGCGTGTATACGTGGGGTATTTCCTCGCGTATATGCGTCGCCATAACGTCTCCGTATCCTTAGGATCGGGGCGTTACAGATTCATTGGTTTAACTAGATTTATCCGAATTTTCGGAAACAAGGCTCCTCAAAATTTCAAAAGTGGAGGTATCGATTACACTCACATTGTTTGTTGATGATAGAATTTATTTGGACAGGCCATATAGCTTCAGAATATGGCATATAATTAGTTGTTGCAACTATATCAGCTTGCTTCTGGTCAAATGGTCAATTCTTCTAAATCGCGGCTTTATTTTAATATTGATCAGGTGCCTCTTGATTTCCTACAACATATCAGGCATATGATTTTTATTTGCTGGGAGTGCTTATTACTGCACACCAACTGACTCTTTCTGATTACAATACTCTCCTTTCCCATCTTCAGGACTATACCTACATCAATGGGACTACCCTACGCTTTTTTTCACTGGTCCAAGAATTTTAATTGCCTCAGTTCTCATGCACTGTCAACTCATTTCCTACGGACAATCTTTGTTCCACGCTCAGTTCTAACTCAAATGGAAAAACTTTTCGCCAGTTTTTCTGGGATAAGCAGACAGACCAGGGTCTTTACCTAATTGCATGGGCAAAGATCACAAAGCCTTTCAAGCATGATGGATTGGGGTTCAGGCAATTGGCTGAATACGCAATAACTCTCATTGAAAAGCAGGCAACCAAATTTCCGGTGACATCTTCAAATTCTGATTTACAATGGATCATCTTAAATGCATGCATGATATTTTCTACAGGCTGTCTACCCGTCAAATCATCATGGTATTCCTTTTGTTCAAACAAATATTCTACATATTTTTGCAGATGTTATAGGTACGCCAATTTGGTATGATCCTAGCCTTAGAGAGCACCCTTTAATTTCCAAATTCAGATATTTTCTGAAATAATATTGTTATAGATGATAAGATCACTCAATGATTGACTTTACATGTCAACCACTATCTGGACCAATGTGTTGTTGAAAGATAAACTCAAACAAAGTCCCTTGGAGTTCCCAATACAATATTAATTAAGGAGATGAGAGGTCAAATGCATTATGTAGTTTGTAATTACCAAGAGTTATTGTGAAGAAGTTTAAGAGTCATTGTGAGGAAGTTTAAGAGTCATTGTGTGTGAAATTCCAATGTGTGTGGAATCTCAAGAGTCATTAGGAGTCTATAAATAGTGTTGTTATCCTTGAATGAAAAGATAAGTAAGAATAAGTAAGAATTTGATAGAAAAGAAATTTTTTTTGCTCTTGCTCCTTACTCCTCCTCCTCATATTTCTAGTTCTTCTTTGTGCTAACAAATTGGTATCAGAGCCGTGGTGGAGTGATCGAAGACGCGTGTTGACGGTGATCGCAGCGCGTAAGGAGCGCTCAGTGGCAGCGCATGAAGCAAGTGCGAGAGGCGCTTAGCAATCAAAAGACATTGGCGGTGATCAAATCTCAAGGTGATCAAATCTTCCAGCAAGTTCTTTGTGCTGTGATCAAATCTCAAGGAAGTGCTGCATGACTTGGGCAGTGTGTGATTATTTTTCCTTCGTGCAGTGATTACTTTGGGAGGTGATTCCCATTGTGAAGCTTGAAGCTTGAAGCTTGGAGAAGACCAAATCCACTTCCTTGCTAAAGGCGTGCCAGAGAGTGCACAGCAAAATCCACTTCTTACTAAGACCGACCCTACCACTTCATACAAGTGCTGAAGGCGAAGGCGAGTACAAGTGCTAAAGGTGAAGGCGAAGACAAGTTGCCGAAGGCGAAGTTAAGTGCGAAGGCGAAACTAAGTACCGAAAGCGAAGACAAGTGCTGAAGGTGAAGACCGTCGGTGACAGCCATGGCGAATTCCGGAGTACACCGCTAGGACAAAAGCCTACACCGCTGGGGCAGATGCCGCTACCACGCCTCACAAAGACGAACTATGACAATTGGAGCATTCAGATGCGGGTGTTGCTTGGTGCACAAGACGCGTGGGAAGTAGTGAGAACGGCTACACAAAGCCGACTACTACTGATAACATGACGCCGAATCAGTTAAAGGCGTTGAAAGAAACGCGCACGAAAGACAAGACCGCTCTCTACTTCTTATTCCAAGTGGTAGATGAGTCGGGGTTCGAGAAGATTGCTAGTGCGGCAACTTCGAAGGAGGCATGGGAGATTTTGCAAAAAGTCTTCAAAGGCGCGACCGTGTTAAACAAGTGCGGCTTCAACTCTACGAGGTGAATGATGGGAGGCCATGAAAATGAAGGAGGCATGAGAAATGATACAGAAGAGTATTGACTACACACGCGTGTACAAACGGTGGTGAATTAACTCAAATGCAATGGAGAAACCATAACCGATTCAAGGGTCGTGGAGAAGATTCTGCGGTCATTGACCGAGAACTTCGAAAATGTTGTATGCACATTGAGGAGTCGAAGAATCTGGAGGAGATGACCATAGATGATCTCGCCGGTTCTCTCGAGGCGCATGAGCAACGGAAGAAGAAGAAACAAGATCTGCTCGAAGAGGCCTTACAATCTAAGGCAACTATCAAGGAGGACAAGACGATGTATGCCCAGCAAAACTGGCGTGGTCGAGGACGCGGCCGTGGAGGTCGTGGTCACGGTAGAGGCTGCGGACGCGGAGACAACTCGAAAGAAAAGGACCAGCCGAGCCAACAAAATTGGCGTGGTCAAGGACGCGGTCGTGGTAGAGGCGGCCGGTCAAATCGTCAAAATGTCCAGTGCTACAAATGCGGCAAATATGGACACTACGCAAAAGAGTGCTACTCCGACAAAAAGATAGAAGAAAATGCGAAACTAGTCACGGAAGAGAAGATAAGAGACGATGGTGTTCTCATGATGGCCTATAAAGACATTATTCCTGATAGCGACTCGGTCTGGTATCTCGATACAGGCGCTAGCAATCACATGAGTGGGCACAAACATCTCTTTATGGAGATCCAAGAGATAGAAGATGGGCACGTGTCATTTGGAGATGCGTCGAAGGTTCAAGTCAAAGGCCGAGGAAAAATACGCTTTTCTCAAAAGGATAGCAAAGAAGGGACAATTGAGGATGTCTACTATGTGCCTGACATGAAAAGTAATATCCTTAGCATGGGCCAACTATTAGAGAAGGGATATTCGATCTTCATGAAAGATCGAATGTTACACTTGAAGGACAAAGGAGGCCGGTTACTTGCACGAGTGGAGATGGCCAAGAATCGGATGTTCAAACTCAACTTGAGAAGTGTGCGAGAAAGGTGCTTGCAAGTCAACATGGATGACAAAGTCTCGTTGTGGCACTTGCGGTTCGGACACTTACATTATGGCGGCCTAGCAGAATTAGCAAAACGAAGCGACCGAAAACGAGTTGACAACAAATCAGCAATTGAGTTGGGCAAAGAATCCGGTGCACCATGAAAGGAGTAAGCATATAGATGTTCGTTTCCATTTCATACGGGAACATGTGAAGAAAGGTAAAGTGCGACTGAGTCACGTTGCGAGTCGTGATCAAGTGGCAGATATCTTTACAAAGCCGCTACCAACAGTGCTATTCGAAAATTGCAAGAAGATGATTGGAATGAAGGATGGAAAATGTTTGAGTTTAAGGGAGGAATTTGTTGAAAGATAAACTCAAACAAAGTCTCTTGGAGTTCCCAATACAATATTAATTAAGGAGATGAAAGGTCAAATGCATTATGTAGTTTGTAATTACCAAGAGTTATTGTGAAGAAGTTTAAGAGTCATTGTGAGGAAGTTTAAGAGTCATTGGTGTGGAATTCCAATGTGTGTGGAATCTCAAGAGTCATTAGGAGTCTATAAATAGTGTTGTCATCCTTGAATGAAAAGATAAGCAAGAATTTGATAGAAAAGAAATTTTTTTTGCTCTTGCTCCTTGCTCCTCCTCCTCATATTTCTAGTTCTTCTTTGTGCTAACATGTGTAAGACCTCTTGGCTCTTGCCCCCCAAGTTGCATCATGTTTCTTACTGATCTAAAAAGGAACAAATAGAAAGTAGCAATAGCACATAAGAAGCTTACAACAACTTCATGTCTATCGGGTCCTCTTGATACCATATTTCAAAAGTTCAAATGTGTGCCTCGAAAATTTACACCGTGCCTTGCTTACAAAGGTCTTCCTCCATGAGACAGGCATCAGAGTGGATTTAGCCTATCATCGCTGTGGGCAACAATAAACTTTGCACCATGTTATTATAGAAATGTCCAATTGCACATCAGTTATGAACATTGACTTCACTTCTACTCCAAAATCCGCTTTGATCATCCCTAACAGCATGGAAAGAATGGTTAGTAAAGGTAAATTGCAAGCACACTACTTCCCAACACCTGCTCCAATTACATTTGTCCATGTACATACTTATGTTGTCATTAGCACTCCACTTACTACGTCAACTTTTGTTTGGACACATGCTACCTCTATGATTTTACAACAAGTACAATGGAAGTATCCCAACATGTAATATCACATCATTCAAGGTAACTCGTACGTACGACTTTGGAGTTGTAATTTTTCAGCAATAATATTGTTGGTCCTCAAATATGTGTACATTTGAGCTCTGCTATGAATAAGAATAAAAAAAAAAGAAGAAGAAAAATCCACAAAAGAATACTGTAATGAATACGGCCATCCACCATCCTCCATCCTCCAACTACTAACCACCCATTATAAAGGTGGTTATTGTTGACAGCATAGTAGCCCAAAGTTTTTCTATAAATAGACACTTCCTGATTCATTTTAATGTACACTTCAGAAATCAATAAGAATTCCTTCTTCTACTAGCTCTTTATAATTCTCTATCTCAATGTTTTAGTTTCTCGGATTTTACAACACGTAATAAGCATGAGCACTCTTATTCTGTCACCAGCCTCTACCTCCTTCAGCTCAGAGACAAAATTTATCACAAGCTTCTACCTCTATTAGCTTAAGATAAAAGTCTTGTCACGAGACTTTACCTCTATTAGCTCAAGAAAAAGTCCTGTCACAAATAGTCTCTACCTCTACTATCTCAAGGTAAAAATGATAAGTTATTCTACTCATAATACTATATAAACATCACTACTATATATGAAAGAAGGCTCTGTCACCTCTTTATAGTAATGTGATGTTATTACGAAATGTTAGATTATTATACTTATTTATCATATAACAGTACTATTATATTTGAAAGGAGCCTCTGCCACCTATGTATAGTAAAGTGATGTGATTATGAAAGCTAATAATATTTTTTATTATTATCTTTACTAACCTCTTCATGATGCTTGAGTGAAATAAACCCCAAACTACTAATATTATATATTTATTGCTCTACTATTTATACTTGTATGAACGCCCACTGAAAGGTTTACTGAGTAGCGTGGTGTGCCAATGCCAATATTTATTCAATATTTATTGAATCATTGCTTATGTCTGCAAAACACCCACCAAGTAAAGTGGTGTGTATATAGTATAGCTCATAAATATGCGTAGTACAATGCATTTATTTTATCATCTTCTTATTATAACATATAATTGTATTAAATCTAATTTGCTTTTCTCTCTCCTCCAACAGTTATATAACGGTCATAAACGACTAGTTTTTATTTTATAAATTGGTGAATTTTAAACCCCATAACTCACTTCTCAAGCTCTCTTCATTCTCAAATTTCTTCATCATCTCCATAAAATTTTTAGTCAAAATTTTCACAAGATGCTTAGTCTATTTTTGAAGTTTATTATTATCGTCATCATCATCAATATTATTATCCTTTTGCTGAAAATATGTTTCCAAATGATTTTCAACCGAACTTTTTACTTTTAATATTCATTTTCCCTCATTTATTTACTGCTGTTATGATTGAGATGTAAGTTTTACTATTTTGTTTTGAAAAAAAAATATTGTGATTCTAATTATTATGTATTTTGTTATATTTATCACCATGACAAACTTTGCAAAACTTGAGTTCATTTCACTTGATATCACGGGAAGGAATTATATATCTTGGATTATTGACATAAAAATGCATCTCGAGTCAATGGGTCTCACTGAGACAATAAATGAGATGAACTCTATGTCGTCGCAAGATAAGACAAAAGTGAGGATTTTTATACATAGACATCTTGACCAGTGCTTAAAATGTGAATATCTCACAGTAAAAGACCCAAGTGTCTTATGAAAAAATCTCAAAAAAAGATTTGGTCATCAAAAGAAAGTTATGCTTCCTGCCACACGTGATGAATGGAACGCTTTGTGTTTTCAAAACTTCAAGAAAGTCAGTGATTATAACTCTGCAATGTTCATAATAGTATCTCAATTAAAATTCTGTAGGATGAATATCATAGATGAAGAAATACTGGAGAAAACTTATACCACATTTCATGCATCTAATATAACGCTGCAACGGCAATATCGGTTGCGTGATTTTAAGAAATATTTTGAACTAATTTTATCTCTTCTTGTGGCAGAAGAACAATGAACTTTTGATAAAAAAATCATCAGTCTCGTCCTACTAGTTCAGCAGCATTTTCTAAAAATTATGGACGAGGATATAATTATGGTCATGACGGTGGATATGGTCGTGGTCGTGGCCGTGGACGCGGTCGAAGTTGTTATTACAACCCTTCACAAAAATAACGTGATCCACAAGAAGCATCATGTAAAAAGACATGATAAAGAAAAAGTTGTTTGTGAAAGTTCTTTCTAGAATTCTAAAGAATTTTGTTATAAATGTAGTTCCAAAGGGCACTGGCCTTGAGTCTGTCGAACACCAGAGCACCTTTATAAGATTTACAAGGCATCCTTAAAAGAGAAAGAAAAGGAAGTATATTTCACTAATCATGATTCTATGGATGATTCAACTTATATTGATGCTTTAGATATTACTAATGATTTTGTTGATCTTTCAACTCATTGTGATTCTATGGATACTGGTGATAACTAGATATATGATTGTATTACTATGTTTTGCTATTTGTGATTATCAAAATTATCTTTGAATGTAATATTTTATTTATAATAATATATTTGAATTTCTCCTCAAATGATTTATTTTTGCATGATGCCGGATATGAATTATACTAATGATGAAACTAAGACCAAAATCAGAGATACTTGCATACCAGATAGTGGTACAACGCACAATATTCTCAAATATAAAAGTTACTTCTCCGATTTAAAACCAATAAAGGCAATTAGCAATACGATATTAAGTCATGCAGACTTGATTGAAGGAACTGGTAAAGCCAGCTTCATATTGTCAAATTGAACAAAGTTTTTCATAAAAGATACTTCGTTTTCACCAAAATTCAAAAGAAATTTGTTGAGTTTTAATGACTTATATCTTCATAGATATGATACTCAGTCTGCAACTGTAAAAAATATGAAATATATGCATCTTTCTTCTTATATATCAGAAAAGAAGTACATATTAGAAAAACTATCAAAACTTTCCTCATGATTGCATTACATATATATAAATGCGATTCACATATGATAGTTAAAAAAGATACATAGACATTAACTCTATGGCATGATCGTTTAAGTCGTCCTGGTTTAATAATGATGCGAAAAATTATTGAGAATTCACATGGACATACCTTAAAGGGACAGAAAAACCTTCAAACCAGTAAAATTTCATGTGAGGCTTATCCTTTTAGAAAATTAATCATGAGATTATCACCAGCTAAAATAAAAACTGAATCACCTATATTTCTTGAACGTATTCAAAATGATATATGCGGGCTTATTCTCTCACAGTGTGGACCATTTCGATACTTAATGTTATTGATAGATGCCTCTAGTAGATAGTCATACGTTTGTCTATTATCAACTCATAATGTGGCATTTGCGAGATTCTTGCTCAGATAATTAGATTACGAGCATAATTTTCTAATTATACAATCAAAAAAGTTAGACTTAATAATACTGGTGAGTTTACGTCTCAAACCTTTAATGATTAGTCAATTGGGATAGTTGTTGAGCATCCTGTTACTCATGTACATAAACAAAATAGTTTGGTTGAATCACTGATTAAGCGCCTCCAGCTTATTGCTAAACCATTAATAATGAGAACAAACTTTCCTATTTCTATATGAGGTCATGTAATTTTACATGTGACATTAATTCGCATCAGACCAAGTGCATATCATGAGTACTCCCCATTACAATTAGCATTTGGTTAAGAACTAAATATTTTTTATCTTAGAATTTTTAATTGTGCAGTATATTTACTGATTACTCTACCATAATGTATAAAGATGGATTCTCAAAGAAAACTGAGAATATATGTTGGCTATGATCTCCTTCTATTATAAGATATCTTGAGCCTACAATCGGTGATGTTTTTACGGTTCAATTTGCCGACTGTCATTTCAATGAGGCAACTTTCTTAATATTAGGGGGAGAAAAAAAATAGCTAGAGAAGGAATTACATGGAGGGAACCATCTTTATTGCATCTTGATCCTCACACAAAACAATGTGAGTCAGAAGTACAAAAGGTTATGCATTTACATGAAATAACAAATTAATTACCAGATGCGTTTATTAATACAAAAAGAGTGACTAAATCATACATACCAGCTGTAAATGCTCCTACTCAGATTGAAATCCAAAAAGATAATCTGAAAATAAAGTTACTAATGAGACTAAGACATAGACCAATCGATTCTAAAGATAAAAATCCTCAAAAAAAATGAGCAGATAAGCATGATGATCCCAATATGGAGGAATCTGTTTCTAGAAGAGACAAAATATGACAAATCAAGAGAGAAAACCCTGAAAATATAAAAAAATCATGAGATCTCTATTGATTATGTCAATACAGGAGGATTATGGAATTGAAATTAGTTAGAAAATATGAATGAAATATTTTTCTATTCCGTAGTATGTGATATTGTTAATGGAAGTGGGGATTCTGAGCCAAAATCCGTCACTAAATGTCAAAATAGACATAATGGATTAAATGGAAAGACGCTATACAGATTGAATTGAATTCATTTAATAAGCGTAAAGTATTTAGACCTATTGTCCTCACGACTGAAGCGTGAGACAAGTAGATACAAATAGATTTTTGTGCGAAAACGCAATGAGATTGTGAGTTACAAAGTTTGACTTGCTGTACAAGATTTCTCACAAAGACCTAGAATTGATTATGAAAAAATATATTTTTCAGTAATGTATGCAATTACGTTTAGATATGTAATCAGCTTAACAGTTTCTAAAATTTAAAAATACGTCTTATGGATATTGTTACAACTTATTTATATGGAGCGCTTGATAGCAATATTTATATGCAAATCCCTGAAGGATTTAAGATGCCTGAAGCATCAAATTTAAAATCTAAAGAATCATATTCGATCAATTACAAAGATCTTTATATGAGTTAAAGTAATTAGGACGCATGTGGCATAATCATTTAAGCGAGTATTTATTAAAAGAAGGATATGCGAATAATTCTATATACCCATGTTTTTATAAAGAAAACACCATCTAGATTCATTATAGTTGCTGATGATTTAAATATCATTGGGACTCATAAAGAAATCCTAGAAACAATGATGTACTTAAAAAATGAATTTGAAATGAAAGACCTTGGAGAAACTAATTATTGTATTGGTTTACAGATTGAACACCTTCAAAGTGGAATACTTTTGTATCAATCAAATTATACTGAAAAGGTCTAGATACAGTTTAGCATGGGTAAAGCAAATTCTTTAAGCACTCTTATGGTTGTTAGATCATTGAATGTGAAAAATAATCTATTTCGCCCTCGCGAAGATAATGAAAAACTCATAGTCCTGAAGTAGCATACCTAAGTGCAATTGAACCTTTTATATATCTGGCTAATTATACCGGTCAGATATAGCATTTGCTACTAATCTATTAGCAAGATTTTTATTCATCTCCTATATGGAGATATTGGAATAGAATTAAGCATGTATTTTGTTATGTTCGAGGAACAACTAATTTTGGTTTATCTTATTCCAGAGAATCAAAACAAAAAATGATTGATTATGCAGATGCAGGTTACTTATCAGATCCACATAAAATCAGGTTTCAAATAGGATATGTGTTCACATGTTGAGGTACGACGATCTCTTGGCATTCATAAGAGCAGACACTTATTGTCACTTCTTTTAATTATGCTGAAGTCATAACACTTCATGAAGCAAGTCGAGAATGTGTATGGTTAAGATCTGTAACTTAACACATCTAAGCAACTTGTAGATTACCAGTTAACAGAGATCTTGTTTGAAGACATTGCTGCATGTGTCGCTCAAATGAAAGAAGGATTCATCAAAATAACTGAGTCAAGCACAAACCCCCTGAAGTTCTTCTCATTCAGCCAAGAGCTTAAAAAAGATAAGGAAATTAATATTCAATATATCCGATCAAGTAATAATGCTGCAAATTTTTTCACAAAGGCACGTTCCACTACAACTCTCAGAAAGCTTATTCGTGATATTGAGATGCGTCATCTGCGAGACTTATGAAGAAAAGCTACTCATGCTAACTTGAGGGGTATGGTTTTTAATGAGGCAACATAGAAACATATACAAAGATGGTGTACTTTTTTTTCCCTTCGCTATGATTTTATCCCACTGAGTTTTCCTAGTAAGATTTTTAATTAGATATGAATGGTAGACGGCCAAGTGGGAGTGTTATATGTAGAGAGAGATTAAAATCTTGTTGAAAGGGTTTGTTAAACTCTGTTGAAGGTTAACCAAAGAGTGTTGCAATCAATAGGATCGAATACGAAAGCGTATCGGTCATATCAAAGTTGGATTGCACAGGTGAGAACTAAGTATAGTCGACTAGGTTACAAGACTAGTCAACTAATGTGACAAATAGAGAGTTGGAAGTTTCTGTTTCGTTATAGACTAGTCGAGTAATCTATTTATTAGTCGACTAATCAAGGTTATAAGTCGACTAATCAATTTTATAAGTCGACTAACTCTGTTACGTGGCCATTTTTCAATCTAATTCTGAATTCGTTTCTGATCCGAATTAGGTGTTTTTAATTTTCTTTTCTTTGTGGATTCTTTGGCTATATAAGGAGGGGTAGTGTCCTCAATATTTGTAGCCTGTAATTGATTAAATTTAATAAGAACTCGCTCCCCTTGCTCCCGAGGACGTAGGCAAATTGTCGAATCTCGTAAATATTGTGTTGGCTTGATTTCTCTCTTGTTTCTTTGTTCTTGTCGTGTGGGTACTTCTCTGCTGCATCTATCTGTGTTGGTGGATTCCTCATTGGTTGTTGCCTCACGCGCAACAAGTGGTATCAGAGCATCCCAGATTCGTCGTGGGATCGTGTATTGATTCCTAGGGCATCAATTGCTGTTTGGCAGATATCGTGTGTCGATCTCGAAGCAGCGTTAGGACTATTTTAGGGATCATGTGTCGATCTCAAATCAGTGTTTGGATTGCTTAAGAAAACAAACTTGTAAGAGTAGATCGCTTCAGAAACTCTTCAAGGTTTCGCCCTGAGGTAAAGATCCTATCTTTATCTAGTTTGTTTGATCTAACTCTGTTTGTTTTTGCATTGTTTGAGGAATCAGTTGAGAAGATGGTTGAAGATGGTACATCTACGGTGAAATTTGTGAATCCACATTCATTGAGAATTGATATGGTAAAGTTCGACGGCAAGAACAACTTCGGTCTGTGGAGATGTGAGGTGATGGATGCATTGACAGGTTAAACCTCGAAGACACTCTACAGTTGGAGAAAAAGCGCAACTCTGGGGTAAGATGAACCGGACGGTGTGTGGCTTGATCAGGACTTATTTGACACAAGACATCAAGTATCAGTGTTGCATGAAACATCGGCTAGGCAGCTATGGAAGATCCTAGAGAAAAAGTATCTGACGAAGAGCATCAAATCACGATTGTAGTTGAAGAAGAGGCTTTATCGTTTTCAGATGAAGAGAGGAATCTCCATTGACGAACACATGAATAGCTACACAAAACTTCTTACAGATCTAATTAATGTGGATGTGAAGATCGATGAAGAGGATAAGGTGATAATTCAATTGAATTCTCTTCCTAAAGAAGAATATAAAACCTTTACTCTTACCTTGATTAACGGAAGATAATCACTTAACTATAATGAGGTGTCTGCTGCTCCTGTAAATTATGAAGTAAGGAGGCAGTACAGACTGTCTTCTTCTAAAAGTACAACAGCAGAGGTATAAGCGGTAAGAGGCAGGAGTTCCAATCGGAACGGCAAAGGTGATCAAGGAAGATCGAAGTCCAGATCAGGTTTCAGAGATCTGAAAAGGAACCAGTGCGCCTTATGCAAGGAGCTAGGTTTGGTTCACTGCTAGTTTGGTTCACTGCTAAAAATTCAATCACAGGTGCTCGAGTTCGGTGGGGCTCACTTCAAATGAACTACGGTTAGTTTGATCCCTTGGGCAAGGTACATAGTCAGCCGTAAAGGCATAGCCATTTGGTGATGCAGCCCGTATGAAGCTATTATGGTTTCTCGAGAAGCTGATTTGGACTCATGTAGAGATGAAGAGTTGAACTTCACGTAGAGATGAAGAGTTGGGCTTCATGTAGAGGTGAAGTATTTTGTTCTCGAAGAACATTTGATCTTCTGTGGAGAAGATAGTTAAGCTTGCATAAAGAGGGTGTGCATCCAGTTTGTTGAAGCCGGTGATGGTATTTGGTGTGCTCTACTCAAATTTAGTTAGACCATTTTGAAGACTTACTAACTAGAGAACCAGTCAGTTGGAGAGTCAATGTTGGCTCATATTGGATTCTTCTTGAGTTCATTTGGAATAGTGTTCCATTAAGTTGCTGAGTTGGAGATACTTTCGTTGGTCGGCTCATATGGTATTATTTCTCTTCGGTAGAGTAGTGGGAAAGCACGCATGGTGCATTCCGTTTGAATAGCTGAGCTGAAGTTGGAATCTTACAATTGATATTGGAGTTTGGAGAGCGTTGCCTGAGGGGACGATAAACTCAATTTGGATCTAGTGTGATCAGTGAAAATCAATCGTGGCAATTCGTTTTGAAGGAACTGGTTTCGTCTGTTGGCCAAGTTGAGGCCAAGTTGAGATCGTGTGTCAATTTCGTTGGGAGCGCTCAAACCGAAATCGTGTGTCGATTCCGCCAAATATTTGTTGGAGTTCGGTTCAGATTTGAGAACTTTTTACTGAGGTGGAGAATTGTAGAGAGAGGATAAAATCTTATTGAAAGGGTTTGTTAAACTCTATTAAAAGTTAGCCAAAGAGCGTTGCAATCAATAAGATCAAATACGAAAGCTTATCAGTCGTATCAAAGTTAGATTGCACAAGTGGGAACTAAGTATAGTCGACTAGGTTACAAGACTAGTCGACTAATGTGACAAACAGAAAGTTGAAAGTTTCTGTTTCATTACAGACTAATCGACTAATCTATGTATTAGTCTACTAATCAAGGTTATAAGTTGACTAATCAATTTTATAAGTCGACTAACTTTGTTGCGCGGTCAGTTTCCAAATCTGATTCTGAATTCGTTTCTTATCTAAATTAGGTGTATTTGGTTTTCTTTTCTTCGTGGATTATTTGGTAATATAAAAAGGGATAGTGTCTCCAATATTTGTATCCTGTAATTGATTAAGTTGTTCTTGCCGTCGAACTTCACCACATCATCCTCAATGGATGTGAATTCACAGATTTCACCGTAAATGTACCATCTCCAGCCATCTTCTCAACTGATTCCTCAAACAATGCAGAAAACAAACAAAGTTAGAAAATAAACTGAGTTAGAATAAACGGAGTTAGATCAAACAAACTAGATAAAGATAGGATCTTTACATCAGGGTAAAACCCTTGAAGAGTTTTCAAAGCGATCTACTTCTACAAGTTTGATTTCTTGAGGCAGTCCAAACACTATTTTGAGATCTCAAGTTTGATTCCTTGAGAAATCCACAAACAGTCCTAACGCTGCTCTGAGATTTACATCGTCAAACATCACCTGCACACATGAGTAAGTTCGGAACATGGCTCTAACATCAATTGAAAGACTTGGGACACCATCCCAAAAATTGGTCTTTTAGGTGGAGTTGTCCAAATATTTATATACTCAAAGCTATCCCCACATCTGGCCAATGTGAGGACTATTTTTTCAACCCAAATTTCAACATAATGAATATGATCATCCACCATCTTCCAACCACTACATTTCAATGTAAATCACTTGACTTTTACAATAAATACAACATTTATTCATGAATGCAAAAATCATGACGAATCAATCTTCACAAGCTATTAATAGCCTCTGTACATGCCTAGTGAAGATGTTACTAATGCCGAGTGCTTCCATAAAAAGCTGAAAATTTTTAATGGAGTGATGTTCCTTTATTGCTTCATTCTTGTAGATCTTTACACACATGTACTCACACACAACTGGAATTCAAGCCATTCCGTCCGTAGCCAATGAGCCATGCCATTGGAAGAGAACCGTGTGTGATCACGGCAATGGGCCTCAGTGGTTGGTCTTGTGCCTGTCAAAGGACCAAAAAGAAGAAAGCTTTCAATTTAGGAACTATTTTTCCTGCAATAATAGCTTGTTAAGTGGAAATATTGATGTCAATCTATAATTTCCAGCACTTTCATTGTAAGAGCTAATTGTGTTTGCTGCTCTCTTTCTTTCACATCACTTCATGGAATTTACATAGCCTAAAAGAGTAATAGAGATAAATTCAGTGACAGTCTCACAAGAAAACACATGATATCCCTATTTTTTTACTACTTTGATTTTGTGAACCAAGAAAACCCCTTGCATCTTTTTTTCCACCTCATGAAACAAAATTATAAAAGGAAAACAGAGAGAGAAAAGCCAATTCTAAAAATGGATGTACACATAAGACTCTTAACTATATTGCATACATGAACCCAATCAAGAACTGCAACAATAAACAAATAACAGTAAAAAAAAATTTTAATACCACCAGATCAAGGTTCATTTCAAAACCTTGACAATAGAATGGATGAGATTGTAGAGCTTGACCTCTCATTCATCATTAAAAGAAATCTCTCATCCAATCTAACTTGGCTCAGTTTATGGATTAGATATGCATCTAGAAGCCTTCTCAACTTATCCCAGCAAAGAATCTTGGAAGAAAAAAAAAAAAAGAGGAAGAAAAAGGAGATGAAAAATAGAAGAAAGATCCAAGATGCATGATCTAATCCACGAAGGGATCCAAATTAAAGACCAGATAGGAGAAATCTCATAATAACATATGGAGAAGTCATTTTTTTCCCACAAAAATAGAAGAAAGAAGAAGCTGCAGCTGAGAATGGGAAACTGATTGAAGATGAGGGTGAATTTATAGAGAAACCCTAGCACGCAGATGATGCCCTGGATGGCTGAATGGCTGTGATTGATTTGATTTTGCATCAAGTGGTTAACGGGTAGACCACCCGAACTAGTTTGGATCCGACTTAGGAGACGTTTGGTTGCTCATGGTTCCAACTACAGTAGCTAAGATGTAATAAAAAAAATAAAAGAGGACTCCACGTCATCTTTTTTTTTTAACAACTCTTATGTAAATATAAATTCATGGTACATTAAATCAAATAATTGTTTTTCATTTCTTATAATTAGAGCTACAATTACAAGTTATCAAAACCAAATATGCGACTCAGTGTTCTAACTATAGGAATAAGAACTATATTGTAGTTGAAACTACAATCGAAACAAACAATCCTAACAGATCATTGCCTATGCCAACTGACTCACTAAGCATAACTCAAGCCACAATACTATTTTTCTTCTTGGTTTTCTTATTTAGTTGATTTTTAACTTCTGATTTATATTTCAGAAACATTCCAAAGGCTTCATCTTTAGATCTTAACAGATAAACTACTGTATATCTAGAACAGTCATCAATAAAGGTAATATAGAATCTTTTACCATCTCTAGTTAAGTTAATTTTAAAATCACCAAGATCACTATGAATGAGCTCAAGCAATTCAGATTCTCTTTGTACATTTTTATATGATTTCTTAGTGGATTTAGATTCAACACATATTTCACATTTTTATGATCTGATATAGTTACATTATACAAGAGAACTATATCTTTCATTTTCTTAATGTAAGAAAAACCAACATGTCCTAACCTACCATGCCAAAGATCACAAGAGTCAGTCTGTAAGCAGAAGAAGTAGATGCATTTTCATTCATGATTTCAAGTACAGTCAGCATAAATAAACCCTGACTATAGTACCGTTTACCAACAAATTGTCCATTCCTAGTCATTACAATTTTATCAGATTCAAAACAGACCTTAATTCCAGCTTTTCCAAGAAGGGAATCAGAAATGAGGTTCCAACAAATCTCAGGAACATGAAGCACATCTGTAAGAGAAAGGATCTTCCCTGAAGTTAGCTTGAGAAGTACCTTTCCCTTACCTACAACGGGTGAGGGCCTCGAATCGCCCATGAACACTTGTTCACCATCATCAACAGAGGAGTAAGAAGAGAAAGCTCCTCTGTCGGCACATATATGTCGGGTTGCCCCGGAATCAATCACCCAATTCTTATTATGTGCAACCATGTTAACTTCAGAGATTACAGCAGTAATAATGTCACTCTCAACCAGGCTAACTTGTGGTTTAGATGGAGCCTCACCAGTCTTCCGGAACCTATACTGTGCTTTGTAGTGTCCGGGCTTACACACACAAATTAGTTTCCTTTCTTCTTGAAAGTAGAGTTAGGGTTTCTTTTCATCTTAGGGTTCTGATATGATTTGAAGTTTGGCTTATGAAAATATTTCTTTAGTTTAGAAGGCTTGCTTTCAATTAGATTTGCCTTGGAAGTAAGCTCCTTGGCCTTTTCAGTTTTCTCTCTTTCTTTATTTTTCTCTTCAATTCTAATATGAATTATTACATCTTTAAGGTTCATTTGTTTTCTTTTATGCTTTAGTTCTTTCTTGTAATCTTTTCAGGAGTCGGGTAGTTTTTTAATTAGGGCTCCAGCAACAAAGGTTTCGGGTAGGGTGATATTTTCATTTTTAAGATAATCAATTAGAACATGACATTTATGAATTTGAGAGGAAATATCTTTTTCATCAGACATGACAAAATTCAAAAATTTCTAATAGCAAATTTTTGAGTTCCAGCATCTTCAAGAATGTATTTCTTATTAAGACTTCCCAAAATTCAGTTACAGTTTTATAATGACAGTAAACATCAAACAGTGCATTACTCAGTGTGCTGAGAATGATGTGTTTACAGATTTTATTGTTTTTTTCTCAGTTTTGTAATTCCTCTTCTTTCTCTGGTTTAGGATCAGACATGACAAAATTCAGAAAATTTCCAATAGCAAATTTTTGAGTTCCAGCATCTTCAAGAATGTATTTCTTATTAAGACTTTCTCAAATTTCAGTTGCAGTTTTATAAGGACAGTAAACATCAAATAGTGCATTACTCAGTGTGCTGAGAATGATGTGTCTACAGATTTTGTTGGCTTTTTCTCAGTTTTGCAATTCCTTTTCTTTCTCTGGTTTAGGATCAGTTATAGCAAAGGCATAACCAGTTACATCAACTGTGGACATAACTTTTTCTCGCCATCTTTTATAGTGGGTTCCATTAAATGGTTCAATCCTAGAGATGTCAGGCAGAGACTTAACATTAACAGCAGCAAACATAGCAGTATCCATATCTATTCTTGTTGAAAAAATAATGTACGAAATACTGCTAAGCTATTTAAATTAAACTTTCAAGAAGGAAGGAACTTCTCTATTTTTATCGAGGCGTGCGGAACACTGTCCTTAAGAGTAGATCGCGCCCCTCTGAGAGAGTATCTCGGTGCAGCAGGTTGATGGCGGCCTACTCTCTAGGATTCAATGATCGTTGGCCCTGCAAGCGTGCACTCGCAATGCACAGACCCTCGAATAGCTCGGTTTTGTTTCCTCCAGAGATGCAGGGAAGAACTGAAGAGTTTAAGAAATTTCAAAGAGGAAGAAGATGGTTGAGTTTGTAAAATCACCTAGAGGGGGTGAATAGGTGATGGCTAATCTAATGGTCACTAAATGCGGAATTAAAAACTATTTAATGCAAACTAAAACTTATTACACTAAACACCACGTATAACACAAGAGTGTAGCCGAATTCCCCGTGAAGGGCTCTGGACTAACTCCTCAAGATTCCTCTAAATAAGAGTTGAGGTGCCGCGGGCTCTCTTGGTTAAATACAAGTGTTAGCAAACAATCCCCAAGCATATATCAATATTAGCACAAATGTATATATCTAGCAATTAAAGATGAAAGCAATAGAAGCATGCAAGATATAAAGACAAGAGATAGAGAGAGAGAGAGCAATCGCAAACACGGGATATTTGTTTCGAGGTTCGAGCACACTTACTCTACATCCCTGCCTTCACACTTGAAGGATTTCCACTATAAACCGATCCCACCGGATCACTCGGTGCCGCAACACCTACAAGGAGTTCCCACTAGAACTCTTGGACTCTCTAGTCCCGTACACACTGCAAGCCCACAAGCTCGCCGAGGCCGCACCTCAAACACCGAGTTCTCACTAGAACCCGAAACACCGCGAACACAACCGTCCGCCTTCTCAAAGTACAAAATGAAGTCTTTGGTGATCACAACACTTTGATCACCTAAAAGCAATCTCACAACAACACTTCTATAGGTAGATATAGCAATGGATAGCTCAAGTGTTTGTGAGAAAAACAATGATGGAAATGGTGGAGGAAAACTCAATAAAATCACTTTTAAACACTCTTGATAAACTCTCCTTTTGATTGGAAATATTTGCAATTTAGTGGAGAAAACTCTTTAATGAAGTAGAAAAAACTGGCTCAAAACCCACTAAAAAATCTTGTAGAAAACAGCCCCCAAAAGCCTCAATTTATAGAGCTAGAAAAACTAGCCGTTGGAGCCAGGTTGGCCTGACGGTCGACCGCCAACGGTCAGATTTCTGACCGCTGGGGCAGTGGTCGACCGACCGGTCGACCGAGACCCTGGAACAGAGAGCAGGTCTCTCTGCTGGTCGACCGGCCTGGTCGACCGGGGCTTCCAGAGAGCAGAAGCTCTCTGGCGGTCGACCGAGTCGGTCGACCGGCCCTCCAGCAAAGGTTGGCGTGCACATCTGTGCACGTCGGTCGACCGTCCCGGTCGACCGACTTCAAGCTCGGTTGACCGGCTCGGTCGACCGGCAGAAACCAGATCAGGGATTTTGGGATTAAAAACGTGGTTATTTTTGACTCAATAAAATCCCATAAAATTATCAAAAATCTACAAAAATAGTTTTAACATTATACTTTGATAATCAAACATGCTTGCACAAAATCCGGACATATTACAAACAATTTGAACTATTTTTGTAACTTGGAAATTTTGGCTAAAAACGAAAACTATATTTTTCCAAAATTGTTTTTTCCAAAACTTCTCCAAATACAAAAACAAGATATTTAAACAACTTTTAAAGCATAGAGTGTATGGATATGATCCACTACACATACATGATGAAATATCTATGTTTTTGACATTAAGCTCTAAATTTGGTTTTGGTTAAATACATGTAGCTTTGAATACCAAAAACCAAACCGGTATTTTTCCAAAAGAAAACTCTTTTGTATTTTTCCAAAATAAAAATTCTTTTTTTAAAACTCATCTAATCAAGAGTGTGTGTGTGCATATGGTATACTTGAGCAATCCACCAACTATTCTATCCTTTACATTTTATCTAAAAACAAAATCTTATAAAAACAAACCTAGACACAAGTCTTGATCTTGAAGGTCTTCACTTGAAGTCTTCTCATCTTCTTGACTTGGTCCAAACATGATCCATAGAGCTAGACTCCTCTTGAGTACTTGATGTGGTCTTGATGCACAAGCTCTTGAATCAAACCGTGCTAGCTCCAAAACTTGACTTTAAATTCTTTGTTGAAACTACACACCTACTAAGATCTTGATCACAAATCTGAAACTAAGTAAACACAAGATCATTAGTACTATAACTACATGAGTTGATCACATCAAAACTAGAGTGATGGGCCTTTGGGCCAACAATCTCCCCTTTTTGATGATGACAAAACTCATGAAGTTATATATGCATGGATTAAGGTAAAGCTTCAAAGAAGTTCCCCCTTAACTCATGCATCTCAATAAACAATAAATATGACAATGAAGCACATAAACATGTATGCAAATATAAAAACATGCACATGCCAAACAAGCATAAAACTCATTAAGTTCTTTTTCTCCTATTTGTAATACAAAACATATATGCATAAACAAAAATCCTTCTCCCCCTTTATGAATAAAGTAAGGAAAACATGCATGTATATACCAAATACTTCTCCCCTTTTTGTCAATCATCAACAAAGGGGTTAAAGTAAAAACAAATCTTCTCCCCCTTTTTGTTCAAAACAAAGAAACAATAAAGGGGTGAAATCAAATCAATCAATAAAGGATATATGTGATATACATTCATGAAGAGGAAGACGCTAAGTTAACTTCCCTATACATATACATTACATGAAAGAGGGATGACAAGCCCTAATTCACATAACGCATAATATGTAATGCATAAGAGGAGATGTGAAGCTCCCCCTACACACGTGTACCACATAAAGAAGAGTTGTCAAGCGCCTCAATATAAGATACACTCATCATGAATCTATATGTAGAAGAGATGTTAAGCTCCCCTTGCATATAAGCAATACAAATCAAAACATTTTTGATTTTTTCATTTAAAAACAAATTTGAGATATCTTGTAATCAAATTTTAAGATATCATATAGACAACAAAATTTTAAAGGTAGCACTTGTAAATCAAATTTTAAGATACCAATTTTATTAGTAATCATTACAAATTTCAAAATAGAAATTGTAAATTGTAAATTATTGTAAATTATTTTGATACCAATTGCAATCAATAGATACCAATTGAAGATTATTGCAAATATTTGATATCAATAAAAAAATTGTAAGAAAATGCATAAGCTTATATAAAGATACCAATTGAGAAATCAATTGAAAATTAAGACTTGAATTAAGCTTAGCATAAACAAATTGTGTGCTTTAAATATGTAAATCGATTTTAACTCAAGCACAAATAACTCATATATATGTATGAAAATGAAAATACCATATTTGAAATGAAGCATACACATATAGGAAACAAAATATGAGTATATACAAAATGAAAATACCAATTAAGATCAAGTATATAACTCATAACCTAACAATTGAAGAACAATAACTAGTTAAAAGTAATTTTTGAAAAAACTAGTTAAAGATCCTTCAAAAACATGAAGCCAAATCATATGTTTTTCATGAATCATACCAAATATACAAGAGTTGACACTCAAAATCGATAAAACTCAAAAAGAATCATGAAACAAAGTCTTGAATAAAAAATAAAGTGTGAGTGTAAAAGAATCATGTGTTTAGCATTTTTCATGAAAATAGACAACGAAGCTCAAAACAAAAATATCATTTTAGTAAACAAATCATGAAAATTCATTTTTCATTTTAAAACAAACTTCTAGGTGTAATAACCCCTACTTGATAATACTGTATTTTCATTTTTCTAAAGTATTTGTTTTGATTTACTAATTATTTTATTAACTCAATTTAATAATTCTTCTTATGATTATTAATATATTCAATATAGAAATTATTTTAAGTCTGTATTAATAAGTAGTCCCTGATTATTATCATTGTTGGTGTATTATTATTATCTTTACTATCATTATTATTGTTATTGTTATTATAATTAATATTAATATGCTATTGGTGCTATTCCAATTTTCCTTTTCATTTTCCCAAGCCCATTAGCCCATCCTACCAAGTCTTACTTATGCATCTTCATTCTTTTTATTCTTGTCTTGGTCCAAACCAAGCCCATAGGAGCCCCAAGCCCATAACTATTCTTTTATTTTGATTTTCTTTTCATTTTATCCCATGAATCCCAGGCCTCTAAACCCATTACTCATTAACTTGTTGATCCCTATACCCATTATGATACCCGCAAACCCACTTACCTATTTGAATCAACCCGTAACCCAATCCAACCCAAAACCCAATAACTTATCTATTTAATCTCCTAATCAACTAACCCTAACTCTAACCATAATCTCTCTCTTCTCCTCCTTATTCACTCAGCCGCCCCCCTTCTCTAGCCGCCTCTCCTTGGCCCAGATCCTGGCCGGCAGCAACCCTGCCGGAGCTCCCTTGCTCCCCTCTTCTCCGGCGGATCCAGCTGCAACAATCCAGGCCACCTCCCTCTCCACGGCCAGGTTTCCTCCAGCAGCGACCCCTGCGCCTCCAACAGCCCCTCCGGATCCTGGCTGGATCCGCACCCTCCTCCCCTTGCTGCTGATGGCTGCCGAACCCCATGAGCTTGGGTAGTTTTGCTGCGGCACTTGAATCCCCAAATTTTGGGTGATGAACGTTGTCCCCACTATTGCTGAGAAATCCACACTTGGCGTTTCATGTGAGAGAGGATTAATTGGCATCTTTGTTAATTAATTTCACAGCCGAGTGCTCCCTTCTTCATTGCGCACCAGGTCACAGATCCCTCAACACAGCGCCTTTACATTTGGTCGAGTCTCTTTTCCCTCCATTGGCCGTGAGTCATTTCCCTCTCCCTCCCTTTATATTTTGCATACATAAGTGGGTTTCAACTTGTATATTATTTCAAATAAATGTAATGTTAATAAAATAATGTGTGTTATTTCAATTGGGTAAATTATTTATGTGAAATTATTAATTCAATGTGTGTATGGTGGGTTATTTTCATGTGCGGCAAAACCTTGCTCCGAACCATTTTCGGACTCTCCGCGGGATGCCGTTGATCGACGTCGGCGAGCGCGAACGCACCCCACGCCCTTCAGGCGAGTTGCTCTATCCAACGACACCTTCCGCGACCTCGGACGCCTCCGTCGGAGCCTCCGTCGGCGCGCCGCAAGTTCCCCGACGGCATGCTTGAATTTCCTTCTTGTGGGTATGTATTTACATTGTACATGTTTTAATTATTTACTTAAGGATAAGGTATATAAGTGGGTGCCTATATTATATATCTGTGTCTTTAATTAATTGGCTATGTGTATATATATATAGTGCATTCATTCGCGTGTATGTGCATGGGTATACGTGTATATTTACATAATATGTATGTAGGTATGTGTATGCTTGTATACGTATGTGTACGTGTACGCGTATATGTTCGTATGCACGTGTGGGTGTTTAGCGTGTATTTATAATTATTTGTATGTATTGGTTGCGTGTTACAGCATTTTAGATTTGTTGGTGAGATTCGGACCAGTAGCCCAGGAAGGAGAGCAGCAGTACGGCAATCCAGAACCAGCGTACATGACGGGCGAGCAGCGAGTTCTCCCGATCCACGCCAGCCCATCGTCAGAGATCGGCACGGTGGCCTTCTCCAGTACCCTGGCCACCCTCCCATGCAGTCTGACAGCGAGGAACAGCTCCACAGCGTCCACAACGGCGACTCGCCGGTAACGAGCAGATTCCCAATGTGAGTGTTTCTCTCCTCTTTCTATTTTCTCTCTCATTATTATATGCATTGGTTTATAGATGTATTTTAATGTGTATGTAGAGTGAATGTAGAACTTGTATACTTTGTTGTGTGAGAGAGGAGGCATATACATGTTTTATTGTGTAGAGATCACCGAGCATGAAGGTGGACGGTCATCTCCCGTTTATTTTACATGTTGGATGTATAGGAATATGATATGCATGATTCTTGATACATGTTAGAACCCCATGTTTGTCCTATGTATATCTAGAGTATTGTTGTAGACATAACAAGATGTAGCATGAGGGTGATTGAGATGGATATTAGTGGTAATGACTTGATCTAATAGAGCTTAGATGCACGTATATGTGGTGATACCGAATATTAGGATATCATGTTTGATCTTAATAGAAATGTGAACCTTGAGGAATTGTGAATACTTATAAATTAGAGTTGTATGTTAGGGTGAGAAAATTGGCACTGGATATTGTGATATGATGGAACAACAATTATTATATCAGATTTCTAGACTTGTAATGGAACTAGATGATTATAGAAATATTGGGATTATGAATTGGTTGTGATGACTTGGATCTATAGTTAAATATATGAGAACTATCAGATGATATGTCGTTGATGTTAAATATCAGTAGTAGCCATTCTATGTTGCAGCTATTTGAGTACATGTTAGATATGATCTACTTTATCAAAGGATTAGAGTTCTTTATGACTGGATGGTACATGGACTATTTCAGAGTTGAACTGTGATTTGGACTGGACTTGAGTTATAGAGGACAGTTGATATATTTTATGTAGAGGACCTCTTGACTTGATATTCTCTCATTGATAATAACTTAGTTGATGATTCATTCAGATATTGAGGTTGACTGGTTACGATGTTCTTTGAGATGTCTCCTATTCAGTTATGATTGGGGTATGCGTTTGACTTGTTGATCTCGAGGACATGTATAGTTATTGATTACACCTATTGATAGAGATTGAGTTATGACGATAGTAATCTAGTCGATATCAGCGATCTATATCTTGGAGTTTGATAACAATTATTAATTGATCTCAGTTATTGGTGGTTATAGGACTAGAACATATTGTGTTGAGGAGAGGATTAATTACAGATTCATTGATATGGTAGTTTACCGTTTTGGCTTACACTGATATGGACTGATACTTAACGATTTGAAAGGATAGTATTGGGAATATAAGTTGATGGAATAGTTAATGATATCTCTTTAGTGTGGATGGGTGAGATTATGATCAGCTTTAGTGGAGGCTGTTTATTGAGCAGTAGCTAGACTGTTACTGTTATTTTATCCATGTTAATGAAGTTACTGGGAAATGATTGTTTGACTGTAACCAGAGTACAGTCCTATTGTTCATCGTATACACGGTTACTGTTACTGTTACTGTTACTGATATTGTTCACCGTGTATACGATTACTGATTGATTATTACTGTACTGATATTGTTACCGTCCAGTAGCATCCCAGTGATTGAAATGGCATAAGGTATTGATTGTTACTGATGGCATTACCTAACTGACTGTACACTAGACACCTTTCACTGGACCTTGACATATGACTGTATCACTGTTACTTGACATCTAGTACTCCTGTACCCCCTTGTATCCATGTCCCATGTACTGTTGACCTGTTAATAGCACAGTCAAACCGGCGTCCGGCGGTTTGTCGTCTGGTGTCGGGATTGACGAGGATGTATCCCACAATCGTGCTAGCGTCCGGCGGATCTTGAAAGGAACTAAGTGCCACGTGGAGCAAAGTGCCACACCATACACATGGTGGGGGCCACCTCTTGAATCCACGGGGGCCACCTCTAGAATCCTGTTTCCCTCAGAGCAAAGTACCACACGGAGCAAAGTGCCACACCATACACATGGTGGGGGCCACCTCTTGAATCTGTGGGGGCCACCTCTTGAATCTGTAGGGCTATCTATTGTACGTGACGCCTGGTGTTAGCGTGATATTGCATTCTCAGTGCCTATTAGCATCCACACGCACTTGTATGATGATAACCCCTAGGATGCATGTTATTTGGTTCTCTTTCCCTATTCGAACAATGATACCCGCATATCGGAGTTCGGATGAGTTCTACTGGATGTGCGGGCTCCAGGGTGAACTGTCGGATGTTGTGGGACGCCGGTGGGAAAGTGATAAAGATAACGTAGAATATTACTGATTGTTATTGAATGAATTGAATGAACACATTGTGTTATACCCTGAATGGTTACCCTGCCTTATGACACATGACTGTATACATGATTGTAACCAGGACCACATGATTGTAACCATGACCAGATTAGATACAACCTAGTGACATGTGATAGATTACACGCCTTGACATTGATTGCATATTTATAGTTGTGCCAGTTATATTCTACCTTTATTCATGTTATTATCATGTGTATTACTGTTCAGCTATTTATCTTGTTATTTAGCCTTTTCTATTTACTGTTGCTCTTACTACTATTTATGCACATTGTTTCTTCTGCACGAGTTCTTTCCCCTTTACACACACACTCATTATGGTCGCGTTCTGACGACCCTGGATTTGCACGTCCAGCTATTGGACGATTGTCTCATTGTGCAGGTGTTCGATGAGTTGGTACACATTGCGAGGAGTTGGTTACTGTCTCCCTCTCTTCATTCTGGTACCCTCATTTCTCCTTTATTCCTGTTACTCCATGACTCTATCTGTATTGCATTCAGCTGTCATTTTCTTCCTGTCATTCATATTGCTATCATGTGTAGCTTTTATATGTCATATTGCAGTGATTTTCATGGTTCCGATTTATAACTTGTTCAGGTTACAATTGAGGCTTAGCGTATATACGTGGGGTATTATCCTCGCGTATATACGTCGCCAAACGACTCCGTATCTTTAGGATCGGGCGTTACACTAGGTATATATATGATTTATCCAAAACTAACAGTATGCATACATATCCCAAACATAAAAAGAGTCTATAATATATATTGCATAAAGGCAAATGACTCATGGGGTATACATGTATATTTATTAGATTTGAATATAAAATACATATACATGAAGCAAAACATGAAAATTGGCAAAACAAGTGTAAATGAGAGAATCATCAAAACTAGGCTATACATGTGCATATAGTGAGTACAAATGAACAATGAAGTGCAAACATATATGAATCAATTTGTTGCTCACTACTTGTATATGTATAAATCCAAGTTTTAATAAAATCTACATTTAAACTAGTATTTATCACATGAAGCACATAACAAATGAAACGTAAACATGCTAAAAATATCATATATGAACAAGCATGTAAATAAAAGTAGGAGTTTAGAGAGAGTTACCAAACCAAAGAACTATACTCCAAATCTCCAAAACATGGTGGTTGTCCCACCAAACCTCCTTGATAGCGGTGCAGCAAATGTGTGTTCATTGAGCCCATATATCCACTACCAAGACACCATCCCTCTCACGTTTTGTGAGAGCCCGCACCTACATCAAAAACACAAGGTGGGAATTTTGGTACCCATTTTCTTTTGGGTCCTTGGGGGTTAGCTTTGTAAGGAACCCAAACGTTTTTATTAGCAAAATGTAAAACATTTATCTTATCATAACAAAATTTTGCTAGATGGCCTTTGCGGCCACAATGTGTATGCTTGTACACCTTAGATGCATATGTGTATGAGTGTGATCGTGGCGTGCAAATAGTGAATATGCATGAGGATGATGTGCATGAACATGTGGAGCTTGTTTCTTTAAAAATAAAGACTCCAATCTAGAGTGGTTAAATGCGCATGTGCTCAAAGTTGAGCTCAAACAATCAATTTTATTTTTCAAATTTTTAATCTCATGTTGATTAATAGTGGCATGTAAAGCATGATGAGAAATAGAATCATTTTTCTTATTCTTTTTAGAAACATTTTCTTTTTCTTTTTCATCAATTTTTCTTTTCAAAGAAGTGTTTTCATGTAAAGCAACTTCCTTTTGTTTTTCCACCAAAACAATCTTATTTTTCAAAGTAGTGTTTCCTTCACAAAGATCATTTAATTTGGACATCAAGGAAACATTTTCATTTTTTAAATTTTCATTTTCTTTTTCAATGCATGCAACTTTATGTTTAAAAGACTCATTTTCTTTTAAAACATTTTCAAACTTTTCTTATAATGAATCTTTTTCATTAGCATGGCATCAAATTTGTTTTTCATTTTCTTATTATCCTTTTTAAGCATGTCATATTTTTCATGTAGTTGTTGACAAAAAGATGTAAGCTCATCATATGACATGTCATCTTCTTCTACCTCGGATTCGGTAGTTACCTCAAGGGGGTTATCCCCTTGGACCATGTAGCACACGTTGGAAGCGTCACTTCCAACATCCGAGTCGCTCCCCGCATAGTAATGTTCTTTTTCACCAAGGGAGATCAAAAAGTTCCAAACTACAAAAGCCAAATCAAGATTAGCAACCCTAGATAAATAATCATCATTTAGGGTAGATCTTAAAGCATGTAGGGCTTTTGCATTAGCCTCAATATTTTTGCCATTCAAACAATAAGAATCTCTAGTAGTGGCAAAATAAACATGAATGCCTAGGCCTTTGAGGTACAAAGACATCTTAACTTTTCAAATTTGGATGTTAAGGATGTCAAAGGTGGGAGGTGACATGAAATCCATGGTGTGTGTACAAATATTGTGATTAGCCTATAAATGAGGATCTTTAACTATAGGTTGTAAGACCCAAATCAAGAGCACTTGGCTCTGATACCAATTGTAAAATCACCTAGAGGGGGGGTGAATAGGTGATGGCTAATCTAAAGGTAACTAAATGCGGAATTAAAAACTATTTAATGCAAACTAAAACTTATTACACTAAACACCACGTATAACACAAGAGTGTAGCCGAATTCCCCGTGAAGGGCTCTGGACTAACTCCTCAAGATTCCTCTAAATAAGAGTTGAGGTGCCGCGTTGGCTCTCTTGGTTAAATACAAGTGTTAGCAAACAATCCCCAAGCATATATCAATATTAGCACAAATGTATATATCTAGCAATTAAAGATGAAAGCAATAGAAGCATGCAAGATATAAAGACAAGAGATAGAGAGAGCAATCGCAAATACGGGATATTTGTTTCGAGGTTCGAGCACACTTGCTCTACATCCCCGCCTTCACACTTGAAGGATTTCCACTATAAACCGATCCCACCGGATCACTCGGTGCCGCAACACCTACAAGGAGTTCCCACTAGAACTCTTGGACTCTCTAGTCCCGTACACACCGCAAGCCCACAAGCTCGCTGAGGCCGCACCTCAAGCACCGAGTTCTCACTAGAACCCGAAACACCGCGAACACAACCGTCCGCCTCCTCAAAGCACAAAATGAAGTCTTTGGTGATCACAACACTTTGATCACCTAAAAATAATCTCACAACAACACTCCTATAGGTAGATATAGCAATGGATAGCTCAAGTGTTTGTGAGAAAAACAAGGATGGAAATGGTGGAGAAAAACTCAAGAAAATCACTTTTAAACACTCTTGATAAACTTTCCTTTTGATTGGAAATATTTGCTCTCAATTTAGTGGAGAAAACTCTTTTAATGAAGTAGGAAAAACTAGCTCAAAACCCACTAAAAAATCTTATAGAAAACAGCCTCCAAAAGCCCCAATTTATAGAGCTAGAAAATTAGCCGTTGGAGCGAGGTTGGCCTGACGGTCGACCGCCCGGTCGACCGCCAACGGTCAGATTTCTGACCGTTGGGGCAGCGGTCGACCGATCGGTCGACCGAGACCCTGGAACAGAGAGCAGGTCTCTCTGCCGGTCGACCGGGGCTTTCAAGAGAGCAGAAGCTCTCTGGCGGTCGACCGGGTCAGTCGACCGGCCCTCCAGCAAAGGTTGGCGTGCACATCTGTGCACGTTGGTCGACCGGCCCGGTCGACCGGCAGAAGCCAGATCAGGGATTTTGGGATTAAAAACTTGGTTATTTTTGACTCAATAAAATCCCATAAAATTACCAAAAACCTACAAAAATAGTTTTAACATTATACTTTGATAATCAAACATGCTTGCACAAAATCAAGATATGTTACAAACAATTTGAACTATTTTTGTAACTTGAAAATTTGGCTAAAAACGAAAACTGTATTTTTCCAAAATTGGTTTTTCTAAAACTTCTCCAAATACAAAAACAAGATATTTAAACAACTTTTAAAGCATAGAGTATATGGATATGATCCACTACACATACATGGTGAAATATCTATGTTTTTGACATTAAGCTCTAAATTTGGTTTTAGTTAAATACATGTAGCTTTGAATATCAAAAACCAAACGGTATTTTTCCAAAAAGAAAACTCTTTTGTATTTTTCCAAAATAAAAATTCTTTTATGAAAACTCATCTAATCAAGAGTGTGTGTGTGTATATGGTATACTTGAGCAATCCACCAACTATTCTATCCTTTACATTTTATCTAAAAACAAAATCTTATAAAAACAAACCTAGACACAAGTCTTGATCTTGAAGGTCTTCACTTGAAGTCTTCTCATTTTCTTAACTTGGTTCAAACATGATCTATAGAGCTAGACTCTTCTTGAGTACTTGATGTGGTCTTGATGCACAAGCTCTTGAATCAAACCGTGCTAGCTCCAAAACTTGACTTTAAATCCTTTGTTGAAACTACACACCTACTAAGATCTTGATCACAAATCTGAAACTAAGTAAACACAAGATCATTAGTACTATGACTACATGAGTTGATCATCATCAAAACTAGAGTGATGGGCCTTTGGGCAAACAGAGTTCTGTTTTTGAGAACAGGGAATAGATCCTTTATAAAGAGAATTTTGAACAAAATTTAATTTGAGATAAGTATTTAATTTGAGACTTAAAAATATGGGACAGAGATAGAGAGACCAATTGTTCAAATAATAGTTTGTGATAGAGACGTAAAGAAATAGGAATAAATATTAATTTGAGATATTTTAGAAGAGAGAGAATAGTTATATTCAACTAGCATCAAATATAATAAAGAGCAATTAGCTAGCTAGTTGTTTGATATAAGGACAAAAACAAAGAGATAGATGTCTAGTTTGAGTTATTTTAATGAGATAGTTAGATTTTTTTTAATTTTAAAATTACTTAAATATCTTTATTTTAAAGTTGTATCTGAAATGTTTTATTAAAATAATGAAAAAATGTATGAAAGTGAAAGATGAAATCTTTTTGAATATTCCAAGTAATACTTTTTATAGGATTGCCGGTTTTGTTCCTCTTAATTAATTTAATTAACTTCTTTCTTACTTTTAATTGTAAATTTTTGAGGTCCAACTATTATGCAAATTACTACTTATGTAAAGACATGAAGGTAAGTTCCAAACATCCAACGTGAATCTAGTCACAAAAAAGATTCACTTTATTAACAACTCCAAAAATTTTTTTCCAGTAATCTTATATTCTTTTTGACTCAATTAATTCAACACTTGAACCAACCGAGGCTAGTCAAATACTAATCCAAAACAGTCATTTTGATTAGGCTAAAGAGAGACCTAATTTACTACTTGGTCTTGCTGTTTTATGGTAAGCTCAATAACCAATTAAAACTAGTCATGTAGATTACATAGATTCTTTTAAGCAATTACAATGTACTTCTTAGCACAGCTTTGCCCACTTTTCTTTTGGCCTTTGATCAGGGAGAGAGGAATAGATTTTTTCACTGACTTATTTTTCTTGCTCTTAAGCACCTAATTTTCTTGGTGAAATAATAATCGACTCTGGTACGAAGAAGAAAGTGAATAAAGCTGTGTGAATATAGAAGATCGCTCTGCTGGGAAGGAAAGAATCAAGACAATGATAGAAAAGAGGATAGCAAGAAGCGAAGAACAATTGGATAATACACCTTTTTTTTTCGGAACACATTTTTTCGGTTGTAGTTTCAGCAGTGAGCCGAAGCTCGATGGATTATATTAACAACTTGAGAGATTATATGCTGTTGTCGACGCTCAAGCTAAAAGATGTTAGATACTCGAGATAATTTAAGGCCTTGTTGTCTCACAAGAGTCGACTAACTTAAATTTTCGTATCTGAGTATGTATGATTTAGTATTTGTTTATAAATAATGAGAAATTATTTATAAGCTACATATTTTAAATAGAATTTAGAATATTTATTTTTTCAAATATAAGAACAAAATAAAGTAATATAATATAGCCATGTAATAGGTTGTCATAATTAAAGTAAGCTAAACTAGTTTAAGGTTAATATAATTCTAATTAACTTAATTAATCTAATCATGAGACACCTAATTAAGCATACAAGTGCCTACACAAAATAAAGCAATATGCCACAACTTGACACCTAGCATGAATGAGAAGAAACTCATATAAACCTTATTTTTCTCCTTATTTTCTTCTTGTCCTTTCTCTTTCCACTTTAACGTTCTCTCATCTCTCTTTGTTGGCCATAAGGAAGAAAACAAAGACAATTGAGGAGGAGAAGCAAGTTGCAAAAGAAGAAAGGAAGGAGGAGGTCTCATCTCATATAGGTGAATAATTATCATTTTTAACTTTAATACCATTCAAACTTGGTATAATCTTGATAAGAATTGTATTTTAGAATTAAAGATGTTAACTTTGATTAGGATAACTATAAAGATTGCAACTTTATATAATTTCATGAGTTTAACATATGTTTTTCACAAAAATCATATGTTTATGTAAAGCGTATGAGTTTAACTTAAACTTTCTTATTACACTTCTTTATAAGAATTTTAATTTAGATAACTTACATGGTTTTAGTTTAAAGTGTTGGCCCAGAAGCCCTTAATCTTAGTTTTGATGATGACTAACTTATGAAAGTTAGTTTTATAGGGAGAGAAAGGAGATAAAGGAGATAGAGGAAGATAGCACAGAGACCGGGGACATGGGTCGGCCGGTTAACCGACAGGCGCGTTTTGTCTTCTATCTGAATTCGGACTCCTTTTCTGTTTTGGGGTCAAATCCAATCAGGGTTTCCTAAATCCCTGAGACTATAAATAAGGGTTAGAGCCCTCATGTATTGTATCCCTGGAAATCACTGGAAATCCCTTAAAGTATTCCTCTTGTAGTGGTTTGTATTGGTTTTTGAATCAATAAAATCTCTCTCCCCCTTACCCCGAGGACGTAGGCAAATTGCTGAACCTCGTTAAATACTCTATTGATTTGCTTTTCTCTATTGTTTCTCTATTCTTATCGAGTGGGTACGTCTCCGGCTGCATCTATCTCTGTTTGGTGTGGATTCCTCAGAGAGGTTATTGCATCGCGCACGCAACAAGTGGTATCAGAGCATCTCAGGTTCGTCTTGGGATCGTGTATTGATTCTAAGGGCATCAGTTGCTATCTGGTGGAGATCGTGTGTCGATCTTGGAGCAGCGTAGGGACTGTTTGTGGGATCATGTGTCGATCTCAAAACAGCGTATGGATTGCTCTAGGAATCAATTCGGAGGAGTAGATCGTTTTAGAAACTCTTCAAGGGTTTTCGCGTGGAGGTAAAGATCCTATCTTTATCTAGATTGTTTATCTAACTCCGTTTGCTTTCGCATTGCTTTGAGTAATCAGTTGAGAAGATGGCTAGAGATAGTAAATCTACAGTGAAATCCGTGAAACCACATCCGTTGAGGATTGATGTGGTGAAGTTTGACGTAATAACAACTTCGGTATGTGAAGATGTGAGGTGATGGATGCATTGACGGCATCAAACCTTGAAGACACTCTATGGTTAGAGAAGAAGCGCGATTCAACTATTTAAGAAGATTGGGACAAGATGAACCGAACGGCATGTGGCTTGATCAGGTAATGTTTGACACAAGATATCAAGTATCATGTGTTGCATGAAACATCTGCGAGGCAGCTGTGGGAGATCCTGGGAAAAAAATATTTGACGAAAAACATCGAATCGTGGTTACAGTTGAAGAGTAAGCTTTATCGTTTTCAGACTAAGAGACGATGCTCTATCGACGAACATATAAATAGCTACACAAAGCTTCTTACAGACCTGGTTAATGTGGATATGGAGATCGATGAAGAAGATAAGGCGGTAATCCTATTGAATTCTCTTCCAGAAGAAGAGTATGAGACCTTTACTCTTACATTGATTAATAAAAGAAAATCTCTTAACTACAGTGAGGTGTCTGCTACTCTTGTGAATTATGAAGTAAGGAGGCAGGACAGTCTGTCTTCTTCTGGGAGTACAACAACAGAGGTACTGGCGGTAAGAGGCAGGAGTTTCAATTGAAAGGAAAGAGGTGATCAGGAAAGATCGAAGTCCAAATCAGGTTTCAGAGATCTGAAGAGGAACCAGTGCACCTTATGCAAGGAGTTAAGGCACTGGAAGGTTGACTGTCCGAAGGCCAAAGATAAGAAGGAGTCGATGACCAAGGCAAATCTCGCATAGGTGGTCAGTACTCATGCCAGTACAGGCGGATGGATCAGACTCAGACTCGTCTGTATTTTCTTTCTCTGTTACTACTCCTATTGTTGGATAATTCTGAGTGAATCTTAGATACATGAGCTACCTATCATATGCCCGAACAGGGACTGGTTTTCTAGTTTTGAGAAGCTAGATGGATGTTTTGCTGTTATGGGTGATGATCATCCATGTAATATAAAAGCGATAGGTGCAGTCTGTATCAAGATGCTTGATGGGATAGTACGAGAATTGAAGAAAGTGAGGTATGTACCTCAACTCAAAAGAAATCTTATCTCTGTTGGTGCTTTGGAGACGTTGGGTCTTGTGGTATCTATACGAGATGGTGTTCTTAAGATGATCAAAGGCTTAATGGTGATTATGAACGGCGTTCGCCGGAGAAATCTCTACTACTTGAAGGGTAGTACAGTTACAGGTCAAGTGGAGACTTCTATTTCTTCAAATGATGTTTGCACACAGGTCTGACAGAGGAGGGTCGGACACAGAGGTAAAAAGTCTTTGCAAGCTCCAGCAAAGAAGGGATCATTGGAAGGTGCATCTACCTGCAATTTGAAATTGGGTGAACATGGCCTTCTGGACAAGAAGAAGGTGAAATTCAGCACCACTACTCACCACTCAGAAGGTCTTCTTGATTGTGTTCACGTAAATATTTGGGGACCTGCTAAGACTGCATCGCTTAGAGATCATAGGTACTTTGTCTCTTTTATTGATAATTTATCTAGACATTGTTAGATATATCTGTTGACACTCTAAAAAAAATAAGATTCTGACTGGCCTGAACAATGTCTACACTTGTTGACATTTACAAAAGACAAGTGAAAGATAGGCTGATTGGTCTGAACAATGTCTAAACTTGTTGACATTTACAAAAGACAAGCGATAGACAAGCTGACGACCAGTTCTGTACTTGTTGACATTTACAAAAGACAAGCGACAGATAAACTGACGACCAGTTTTCACCCATCTCCGAGGGACAAGGAAGCAACTTGGACTCTACTGATCCAGTGAAGCAGACAGTAAGCCCGGATTGCCTCTAAACAGACCTCAGCAGGTCTAAGATGCTAGCACTTAGCATCGCATGAGCCCAAAGGGATAACCTCGCTTGAGAGGCTAAGATCACCTAACTTCGCCTTGAAGCCATTCACAGCTCCGTCAGGAAGCTAACTCATAGCTTCGCCGGAAGGGCTCAGCTAACTCCGCAGAGAGTTAACTTCGCTTGAAGCCACACGCAACCGCGTAGAAGGATGTTCGGTAACTTCGCCACAGACGACATCTAGCTCCACTGAAGAGCTATCTTCTAACTTCGCCACAGACGATATCTAGCTCCGCTGAAGGGCTATCCTCTGACTTCGTCACATGCGTCATCCAGCCCCGCTGTGAGCTCAATGCGGGAAGCACCGCTGCAGGTCTGCTATGGTCAACCTATTGACCATTTAAATCTCAGGATGAGATCAAATCTGATCGAATCAAGACCAAATCTAATCAAGATCAGATCTGGGATCAAATTTGGCAGTTGATTGCTGTAATCTCTTGACTCTTCTAAAATGAGTAAGAGGATCAGGGGAAATCCTCCAACGATATGGAAAGGATCAAAACAGATCAAGAGGATCAACCGACCTGCTACTTCTAGCTTCGCAGAAGCTGATCCTAGCCTCGCAGCAAGGCAACTTTCCAGATTTGAACAGATTTGATTCAATCTGTTTCTATATTTTCAAGGGATAATTATACCCTTGCTCTCCCTATAAATAGCCCTCCAGGGGCACAAGGAGAGGTATCTGAAGAGAGACGGCACGGAACCCCTGCGCACGAAGAGCTCCACACACGCAAAGACTTCTTCACGACTTCTCGAGAGGACGCACTGCGCGTACAAACAGAGATTTATTCTCTTGAATTCAGAGACTTTTAGAGAGCTGCTTCTCTAATCAGGGTGCTGATACCCTAATACCTCCCTTCTTCTCAAGGAATCTCCAGAACCAGGCGAGAAGGAATTCCTTAGTGAAGGCAGTTTGATAAGTAACAAGAGGGTTCTACCAACCTTCTGTTCTCTAATTCCCCGAACCAGGCGAGAAGGGAATCTCATCGCTCGCATCGCCAAAGGGACAAAGTGGTCGCGCGCTGACCAGACTCCTATCGGCACACTTCACCAGAATCTCTGAGGAGATATACTTGTAATCTTTTTAGAATACTTGTAATTTAGCTCCTCGATCCTTTTTGTAAGTTTCCCCTTTGCAAAATCAATGAAAAACAAGATGGCGACTCCGCTGGGGATCGAATTCTCCACTGCTGAGAATCAAGTGTCGCAATGCAACGAACAGACCTTCAGGTCTATCTCTAAATTCAGGAAAGCCGGTGCAGCCAGAGCCTCTCTGGCTAAATCTTCAATGCAAGTCTCTGCGGAGACAGATAAGGCTCTCTGCGAGCCTACTGCGGTTCTCTGGCACAACAAGGAAGCACGCCCGCAGTCTAAGTCCTTCACTTTCGAGAACCTGATCGTTCACTTCGACCAAGGAAAATTTGAAGAAGTCCTTTCTGGGGGGGTCTAATGCTTCATGCACGGAAGCATAGAAAGGTCTCCATGACCAAGGGTTCAGAGCAGAAACCAGAGGTAGAATTCTGCCAGCCTCGCGTGTGGCTTGTCAGGTTCCTTGCGAACCTAAGTATCCTCTGCCAAAGCAGATGTGGAGGCCAAAACAGAAGGCTCTGGGTAAAGCCTCAGGCGTAGCTACGCCAGAACCGCGTCTCTCTCGCGAAGAAAAAGGCAAGATGCCTGCCTGCTCCAACAAGGTTGCTAGCCGCGAAGTTACAGCGACAACCATACCTTCGCCCAACTCAAGACCAATAACTCGCGCCAGCCTCGTTCTTATGAGCGAAGCTACTGTACCACAGCCTAAGCGCGAGATTCATAGCCGCGAAGCTAGAACCAAGGCACTATCTAAGGCTAATCGCCTTCGCAGCAGCATAGCGGATAAAGCACCACAGCGTGCTCCGCTCCCCCATTCGTCAAGCGCTAAGTTTGCGCTTTGTGGCAGAGTTAAGGGAAGTTCCCTAAGTGCTGACAGCGCAGCTTATACAGCTTCAGCGCCCAAGGGCACTCCCAAGGTTCTTAGCTGCGAAGGTAGAACTGAAGCACTACTCTGTGTTAATCCCCTCTGCGGTGATAAAAGGAGCAGGACATCGTCCTATGCACGATCCAAAGGAGCTTCTGCGCTGGATCGTTTAAGCCCAACTGGGTCTGACTTGCGGGAATTCTTGACGAACAAACGGAAGTCGGAATCTTTTCGAACTACTTCCCCCTGTTGTCAACAAGTGGGATGCCAGCTGGTGACCGTCCACTCAGTCCATTGCCGGCTAGGACCAAGCCTCGCCACTTCTCCAGGCCGACGATCAGTTTTTGATCGACTATCGGTACAAGCCCCGGTGAAACATCATAAAAGGAGCGTCTCGCGAGACCTACCCTCTGCATCCGTCAACATGACGGGAGAGGACAAGAGCTGCGCAGGGGTAGACAAGCATCCGACAACACTCCCTACAGCTCCCCAGATCCAGATTACAGCCCAGGCTTAGGCGAAGTCTTAGTGCATGAAGAGGGTGTTTTCCGAAACACCAGATCTAGGGTGGCGATACCCTACAGTTATGAACAGCCTTCTTCCTCAACGGCAGTAACCTCGCTGGAACCAAAGAGAAGATCAGTCCAGTGGCCTGATGAAGAAGATAAAGATAGCGGGTATGCTTCTTCGACGACAGTCAGCTCAGTGCGAACAGACAGAGCATCAGTCAATATGGCCGATAATGCTAATGACGACCTTCGTCGACGTTTGGAAGCTCAGAAGCAAACTTCAAGACTCAGCAAGAAGCTTTGGACAACATTCAACAGATGCTCGCTCGACTCCTTAATAACTGGAATAACAATGATACCGGGAGTAACCATGACGAGGAAGAACATCTTAGCAATGACTAGCCGAAGACAGAAAAGTCCAAGGAGGGTTCTTTTTTAGACGCTGAAGTCCTTAAGGGCCTTCAAGCTCAAATCGCATCCCTAACTCAGAGGGATGAGTTAAAGAAAGTAGGGACAGTCCGTCCTTACCCGTTGGAGTGGGATTCAGTGCCATACCCACCGAAGTTCAAACCACCAACATTGCATACCTATGATGGAAAGAGCTCGCCAAACCAGCACATCTACTATTTCCGGTCTCAGACCGGTAATGTTATAGACAATGATGCTATCATGGCTAGGCTGTTCATTGGCACCTTAAAGGGGGTGGCATTTGATTGGTTCCGAAGTCTCCCTCCGGGCTCTATCAATTCTTGAATCGACCTGGAAACCCGATTCCTTTCTCGTTTCTATGAGGTCAATACCGAGGTAACCATGGACAAGCTCCTCTCCACCGTGCAGAAGAAGGGCGAATCTGTCCGTGACTATATTGAGCGATTCAGAAACTTATCTTTGATGTGCCCGCAGGGATGCCATTACCCATGCTCTTACAGACGTGCAGGCACAACTTCTTAGACTAAGTAGAGGTTCGCATAGGGGCTGTCAAAGCCCATACCTGGAAAGAACTGGTCGAACAAGCTGAGATAGCCGAGAAGTCGGCTAAAAAGTTCGAACCGTCCGCCCCCAAAGGCAAATGGGGTATGAATAATAAAGGACGTAGCGACATGGCGCAGTCTTCTCAAGCCAAAGGGAAGGAGACTATGTCCGTAGAATTGTCAGGAGATGTGCAGTCGAAAGCCAAGAAGAGTAGCTTCAATAATCAGGAGTCTAAGTTTCCTCCAAAACAGTACTCCTTCAGAGACGATCAGGTGGTCGCAATATTCCATTTGCTCCACAAAGGGAATAAAATGAAGCTACCAGAGGCTCGACGTCCCAATGAAATAGGACGCACGAATGATCCCAAATACTTGTTGGCCCAAAGGCCTTCCATCCTAGTTTTGATGATGATTAACTCATGTAGTTATGTTTATTAATAATCTTGTGTTGTTTAAGTTTCAGATCATTAACCAAGATATTAGTTGGTGATTAGCTTCTACAAGGAGTTTAGAAGCTTCACAAGTGATTCCAGGGCTCAAGCTTCAAGATCACACATTGCCTAGCCCATGGATGGAGTTTTGGAGCAAGTCAACTTGAAGATGAAGATCATCAAGAAGACTTAGGTATCCATAGTTTAGATAGTGTGTTTAGATCCATTTGTAAAGCCTAGTATAGTTGATATGCTCAAGTGCACATAACACACACGTTTTATGTTTTGGATTTGGTTTTCATGAATAGTAGATCAAAACAAGTTTAAATAGTTCTTATGTATATTATATATGTTCTAGATATACATACATGCTTAACTTCTTATACAAGCTTATTTTGACTATCCTATTCATGTTTTGGAAAAATCAAGTTTGATAAAAATACAAGTGTTGGTTTTGATAAAATTTGCAAGACTCAAAAATGAATTGATATGATTGATATATGTCTTGAAATTTTTATCACTTGTTTGTGTTTCAATATAAAATGTTAAAACAAGTTTTGTGGATTTTTAGAAGACTTAAAAGATTTTTCAAAATATTTTTAAACTGTTTTTCTGACCCAGAATTCTGTTCCAGGCTTCAACCAGTCGACTACTCAACTGACCAAGTCGACTTGGGATGAAGTCGGTCGACCCGGTCGGTCGACCGACGTGCACAGATCTGTGCACGTTTGGCAGACACAGGGACGGTCGACCGTTAGGGTCGACCGGGTCTGAGAGCAGAGCTCTCTGTTTGTTTGGGTCGACCAGGCGGTCGACCGGTTGCCCCAACGGTCACATTTCTGACCGTTGGCGGTCGGCCGGGCCGGCCGACCGGTAGCCTGTCAGGCTGCCACATCAGCCTAACGGCTAGTTTTCTGATGGGCCTATATAAAACCCATTTCTTTGGGATTTTGGCCAAGATTTTAAGAGCTAATTTTTTCCTACTCTCTGGTTTTAAAAAGAAGTTTTTAAAAGAGTTTTAAAGCCTAAAAGATTTCATCTTTTTGTTTTTCAAGGGTTTTGGAAAATCAAAGAAAACTAGGTTTTTGGGATATTGATTTGGTCTTTTATTTCTATCATCTACAAGAGATTTTCCAAGTAGTTTTTCTTTATTGCTTGTTTCCAAAAACACCTGATTCCACACTTGAGCTATCACCTATCCTATTCTATTAGGATCATTGTTTGTGGAAAAGAGAAAAAGAGAGATTGTTTGAGGTTGTGGAAACCTCCAAGTTGTACACCCTTGCTTTTGTTGTATCCCTCTTTGGTAGAGGTTGATCGGGTGATTGGTTTGATCCCTCTTTGGTAGAGGTTGAGGCTTGTGGTTTGCTCCCTCTAGTGAGAGGTGGAGTTTGGTTTGTAAACCCTCTTCGGTAGAGGTGTTGGTTGTTGTATTGGCTACGGGCCTACCCCTCGGTTGTGAGGTGGTGTTTGAGAGAGGAGTTTGGTACTCCTATTGTTGTAACAAATCCTCTTTGGTAGAGGTTCCCTCGGTGGGAGATAGTGGATTGGAAAGCCTACACGGTGGTGTAGGCGGCGATGTAGAGCTAGGGGCTCGAATCTCGAAACATATCATTGCCTTTGCGTTTGATCCATTGTCTCTCAACTCTCTCTCTTTACTTGTGCAAAGCATCATTCATATCATCATATCATATTTGCTTGTGTTGAGCATAATTCATATAGCCATATCATATCTATTTGCTTGTGTTGTCCTTGCATTGATTCATATCGCTTATTCATTATATGCTTGGCTTGATTGTGTGTGTGCCTCACTTATACTTAACCACAAGAGCTTCACATAGCACCTCAACTCATATCTAGGGAATCAAGAGGAGTTAGTCCAGAGCCCTTCACGGGGAATTCGGCTACACTTGTGTGTTGTATTAAGTGTGTTGCAATAATTTGCATTAGCTTCCGCATTTAGCGCACTTAGTTCCTAGATTAGCACTTACACCTATTCACCCCCCCTCTAGGGTTTTTTCAATTGGTATCAGAGCTAGTGCTCCTGATACTTAGTCTTAACATCCTAGGAGTGAGATCCATTTATTGCTAATCTATTGTTTGCATTTGCTTGTTTGCACACTCATATAGTTTACCATGGACTTCATGACCCCACCTAGTTTTGACCCTTCCAACATTGTTGTTTGGAAGTATAGGATGTCCATGTACCTAAAGACCCTAGGTTTGCACGTTTTCCTTACCGCTACCAATAGATGTTATCTTGGTGACCGCAAGCATATAGGGGCCAATGCACAAGCCCTTGAGGCCATTAGAAGCACGCTTTTAAAAGATTATCTTATGCTTGTTTCTAATCTTGATTCCGCTTTTGTAGTGTGGAACAAGTTGACAACAACCACCACCTCCAAGCTTCAATTGCCGATCCAACAAGAGGAAGAATCTAGTGGAGATGAATCCGAGCCGCAACAATGCTATACGGTCCAAGGGAATGACTCCCTTGAGGTACACTCGGAAACCCACTTAGATAGTGATGATTGCTCTAGTTCTTCATGCAATGATTATGTTGATCCCCATGCTTTAAATGAAGAACTTTCTATTGTGTGTGAAAAACTAATTGAAAAAATATAATTTGTTGAAAAAGAAAAGTCTAGGAATTGAAAAAGAAAATAAGAGTTTGCATTCTAGACTTAACAATGTTTTGCAAGAGAAGGTTGAGGTCTATAATGAAAGGGATTCATTAAGATCTCAATTAGACCTTGCACTAAAAGAAAATGATTTTTTAAAATCTAAAAATGATTGTCATGTTCTTTTGAAGAAAAATGAAAATTTGTCTTCAAAAGTTGATTTTGTATAAAAGAGAATGTTGCTTTGAAAAACAAAATAATTTCTATTTCAAATGATTTAAATGTTTGTTTAGAGAAAAAGATTGTTTTGCAAAACAAAATGATGCACATATTTGCCATGCTAGGGTAGTATCTCACACTTCACCTATTGCACACCACACTTCTTCTTTAATTAACAATGATATATCTTTGCTTAAGAAGAGTGTAGATTGTTTGGGCTCCACTTTGAGCCAATGTATTGTGGGTCTTACACGCTTGGAAACTTGTTTCGAAAGAAACAAGTTCCATCTATTCATGCACACCCTCCACGGCATACACATGCTCCTCACGGACACCATCACACTATGTATGCTCATGTGTACACATGTACACATTGTGGACGTAAGGGCCACCTTACTAAATTTTGCTATGATAGAATACATAATGATAATTTAGCAATAAGTTTGTTTGGGTTAGAGAAGGTACTAACCCCATGGACCCAATAAGATATGGGTACCAAAGACCATCCTCGTATTTTTGATGTAGGTGTGGGCTCTCATATGACGTGAGAGTAGCGGTACCTTGGAGTGGATGCGTTCCGTGCTTAAAGAGAATCAATTGGATGCATCACTTTCAAGGGAAGTTTGGTGGAGAGGACCACCATGTTTTAGAGACAAGGAAAGTTGCCTTCTAGGTTTTGGTAACGATTCCTAACTCCTTATGTTTACATGCTTTCCATGTTTATCTTTCATAGCATGTTTTTGATGTTTGTTGATTACTATGAAAATGCCATGCTTATTAGATTAGTGATATACATGTTTAGTATATTTGAGACACCCATGTTTAATATGGATAAATTCTTTTGTGTTCTCACTATATGGTTGCTATTGCGTATATCATATTTCTAATAACATGTGGATATTCATAATAATCATATTTTTGCTTATCATGTTGATTTTATATTGTGTTTTGATGCTTCATGTTAAGATTACTTGTTTAGATGTTAGTTTTCACTAAAACTAGGTATATACTTGTGCATATAGTGGGCCACAAATAAATCTATATATGTTTGAGCTTGAATGCTTATTTGTTCCCATTAGATGTGCTAGTATAGTCTAGTTTTGATGAGTCATACATTTTAAACTTGTATTCTCATTTTTGAATTTGCTTTATGATTGTGTGTTTCACTTCATGTATATGTGTATTTTGTCAAACTTTAAGATATACATGTATACCCCTTGAGTCATTTGCCTTTCATGCAAATCTATATATATGGACTCAATTATGTTTAGGGATATGTATGTATACTTATTGTGTTGACAATTCATACATATACCTTGAAATGAAATTTGTTTTGGTGAAAATTTAGTTTTTCTTGATTTCGTGTTTATTTGTTTAACTTCATGTATATGTCTATTTTATCTATATTATTATTATACATATACATCCTTTTTGAGCACGTGCCTTAATGCATATATTTTGTGGACTCGTTGTGTTTTGGATATGTATGTATTCTTTAGTTTGTATAAAACATACATATACCTTGAAGATTAAATAATTTTGATGTTTTTCATTATTTCAAGGAAATTTTGAGCTTAATTGGAAATTTCATAATGCCATGTCACACATTACTTGTACACTCACCATTTTTTTAAATATTTCTCATGAGTATGTTTTCATGAGTATGTATGGACTTTATTGAATATTGAGTGTTTTAAGTGCTATGTGACTTACATGTGTTTTATGAAAATTAATTTTAGTTTATTCCTTGCTTGAAGGATTTCGTACTAGTTAACAAAAATTTTTCATTTTAACTAGTTCGTTTTCTTCGTTGTGATATGAGTTATACCTTGCTTTTATTGTTATGTCAATTGGTATCATTGAACTCTTTCAATTGGTATCAATTTGATCCTTTTGTATACTCATATGTGTTTGTGTATGTATATTTTCAATTGGTATCATCTATTGGTGATTGGTACTCATTCTATTTCATACACATATATATATTTTATTTGTGCTATTATATTTCTATATCTTGAGCACAAATCTTGTTTATGCTAGAGCTTGAGCTTCAACTTTATTTCAATTGATTTAGTTTTCAATTGGTATCTTATTACAAGCCTACGCATAGTTTTTGTTGGTATTTCATAAAGGGAGAGAAAATTTGTTTTTCAAAAATTCGATTTTCATATTTCAATTGGTATTTGTATTTCCACTCCCTTACTTTATGATAAAGAATAATACTATCTTTTGATATCAAGATGTTTGTTTGAAAATTTAAAAATTGGTATCTCAAAATTTTGTGTTTAAAGAAAAATACAAAAGTTTTGATTTGTATTGATTATATGCAAGGAGAGCTTAACATCTCTTCTACATATAGATTCATGTTGAGTGTATCTAGTAATGAGGAGCTTAACATCTCTTCTTTATGTGGTACACGTGTGTAGGGGGAGCTTCACATCTCCTCTTATGCATTACATAATGTGTGTTATGTGAATTAGGGCTTAACATCCCTCTTTCATGTAATGCATATGTGTAGGGAAGCTAACTTAGCGTCTTCCTCTTCATGAATGTATATAGCATATAACATTTATTGATCTTTGTTTATTTTAATTGGTATCAAGATGCTTCATTGACATATTTTCAATTGATATCCTAATTGATTGTCACCCCTTATTGACCTTGTTTTTGTTTTTAGACAAAAAGGGGGAGAACATTGTTTTTATTATTTTGATTGTCAAAAGGGGGGAGAAAGATTTTTACCCCTCATTTTATTATTGTTTTGGTTTTACCCCTTTGTTGATGATTGACAAAAAGGGGGAGAAAGATTTTGAGTTTATGAGTTCCATATATGCATATTTATGTTTTGCATATATTAAGTTTAATATAGTTTAATGTTAATTGGTATCTAGAGCATGTTTTGTTTTTGAACATTGCATTGGTATTTAGAACCTTTTTATTGTTTATGCATATTTATGCATTCTTATTTAAGAGCCTTCATTGCCTATTTATTATGTTTATTTGTTTATGCATGAGTTAAGGGGGAGCTTCTTTGAAGCTTAACTTTAATCCATGCATATATAACTCCATGAGTTTTGTCATCATCAAAAAGGGGGAGATTGTTGGCCCAAAGGCCTTCCACCCTAGTTTTGATGATGATTAACTCATGTAGTTATGTTTACTAATAATCTTGTGTTGTTTAAGTTTCAGATCATTAACCAAGATATTAGTTGGTGATTAGCTTCTACAAGGAGTTTAGAAGCTTCACAAGTGATTCCAGGGCTCAAGCTTCAAGATCACACATTGCCTAGCCCATGGATGGAGTTTTGGAGCAAGTCAACTTGAAGATGAAGATCATCAAGAAGACTTAGGTATCCATAGTTTAGATAGTGTGTTTAGATCCATTTGTTAAGCTTAGTATAGTTGATATGCTCAAGTGCACATAAAACACACGTTTTATGTTTTGGATTTGGTTTTCATGAATAGTAGATCAAAATAAGTTTAAATAGTTCTTATGTATATTAGATATGTTCTAGATATACATACATGCTTAACTTCTTATACAAACTTATTTTGACTATCCTATTCATGTTTTGGAAAAATCAAGTTTGATAAAAATACAAGTGTTGGTTTTGATAAAATTTGCAAGACTCAAAAATGAATTGATATGATTGATATATGTCTTGAAATTTTTATCACTTGTTTGTGTTTCAATATAAAATGTTAAAACAAGTTTTGTGAATTTTAGAAGACTTAAAAGATTTTTTAAAATATTTTTAAACTGCTTTTCTGACCCAGAATTCTGTTCCAGGTTTCAACCAGTCGACTACTCAACTGACCAAGTCGACTTGGGATGAAGTCGGTCGACCGGGTCGTCGACCGACGTGCACAGATCTGTGCACGTTTGGCAGACACAGGGACGGTCGACCGTCAGGGTCGACCGGGTCTGAGAGCAGAGCTCTCTGTTTGTTTGGGTCGACCGGGCGGTCGACCGGGTTGCCCCAATGGTCACATTTCTGACCGTTGGCGGTCGGCCGGGCCGGCCGACCAGTAGCCTGTCAGGCTGCCACATCAGCCTAACGGCTAGTTTTCTGATGGGCCTATATAAACCCCATTTCTTTGGGATTTTGGCCAAGATTTTAAGAGCTAATTTTTCCCTACCCTCTGGTTTTAAAAAGAAGTTTTAAAGAGTTTTAAAGCCTAAAAGATTTCATCTTTTTGTTTTTCAAGGGTTTTGGAAAATCAAAGAAAACTAGGTTTTTGGGATATTGATTTGGTCTTTTATTTCTATCATCTACAAGAGATTTCCCAAGTAGTTTTTTTTTGTTGCTTGTTTCCAAAAACACCTTGATTCCACACTTGAGCAATCACCTATCCTATTCTATTAGGATCACTTGTTTTGTGGAAAAGAGAAAAAGAGAGATTGTTTGAGGTTGTGGAAACCTCCAAGTTGTACACCCTTGCTTTTGTTGTATCCCTCTTTGGTAGAGGTTGATCGGGTGATTGGTTTGCTCCCTCTTTGGTAGCGGTTGAGGTTTGTGGTTTGCTCCCTCTAGTGAGAGGTGGAGTTTGGTTTGTAAACCCTCTTCGATAGAGGGTTGGTTGTTGTATTGGCTACGGGCCTCCCCTCGGTTGTGAGGTGGTGTTTGAGAGAGGAGTTTGGTACTCCTATTGTTGTAACAAATCCTCTTCGGTAGAGGTTCCCTCGGTGGGAGATAGTGGATTGGAAATCCTACACGGTGGTGTAGGCGGGGATGTAGAGCTAGGGGCTCGAACCTCGAAACATATCATTGCCTTTGCGTTTGATCCATTGTCTCTCAACTCTCTCTTTACTTTGTGCAAAGCATCATTCATATCATCATATCATATTTGCTTGTGTTGAGCATAATTCATATAGCCATATCATATCTATTTTCTTGTGCTGTCCTTGCATTGATTCATATCGCTTATTCATTATATGCTTGGCTTGATTGTGTGTGTGCCTCACTTATACTTAACCACAAGAGCTTCACATAGCACCTCAACCCATATCTAGGGGAATCAAGAGGAGTTAGTCCAGAGCCCTTCACGGGGAATTCGGCTACACTTGTGTGTTGTATTAAGTGTGTTGCAATAATTTGCATTAGCTTCCGCATTTAGCGCACTTAGTTCCTAGATTAGCACTTACACCTATTCACCCCCTAGGTGTTTTTCAATACTGTCTCTACCACAGGATGATTCACCATCCTACCGACAAGTGCTATGTTCTCAAGGACAGAATTCAAGCCTTGATCAACGCTGGGGTCCTGACACTGAAGGCAGAGCAGAAGAAAGTCACTGCCAATATGGTAACCCTCGAGTTCGGCGAAACCCCAAAGGTCACAGTTCCTGACGGGACCTATCTAGTCCCTGTGCCACGGCTGGAAGTCAAACATCTTGCGGCTAAAACTCAGGATAATAGAGGTCTTGTTCCCTTGACATTGGAGACAGGGGAAGTCATGTGGATACACCCAGACCTTATCCAAGACGTACAGTGGGATTCAAAGAAGTCCAAGTCGAAGGGCAAATCTTGCAATGTCATCTCCCTCCTGTCGGACGATGACAATCTTACGTCAGCTTCCCTCAGTGATTCTGAAGGAGAAAAGCATGCTTGCACAACGCAGGCCGATGTACCTCAGCCGAGGGTACTCATCCGGAAAATCATACTTAAAACAGTATGAGAAAGCTACTGACGAGACACAACAGCAAACGACGTCAGTACAAGTACCAGCATCCGCTTCGATTCCAACCAAGGGAAAAGAGAATCCTAAAGAAGTCCGGTTCGACCATGTCCTGAAGAAGCCTTCAGGCCCAGGGCTTGACACGCCCTTTCGTTTTGACATATTGGCCCAATTGGCTAATATCCCGGCTCGTATTACTATACACGAGCTCCTTCGTCTCTCCAAAGAGACAAGAGAAGCACTCAGGGATGCCCTAGCTAACTCAGAATCATTCCTGACATATATGCCAGAAACCCCTAAAGATGACGTTCAGTCTCCGTGCCCTAAATGCCATCATGTACAATCAAAGGTGCCCGCTATTTCCTTCACAGCGGAAGATATGTTTCTCAAAGACAACAAGCACGATCGACCTCTGTACTACACCGGATACATCGGTTCAACATGCATTGAAAGGGTACAAGTCGATCCGAGGTCCGCACTCAGCATCATCCCCAAAAGACTTCTACTTTCTTGGTATACCGCTATATAGGTTGTCTGCAACCACTACTACAATATACGATTTCAATGCCGAGAGTAGTCATCCACTTGGGAAAATTTGACTCCGTTGCCGAATCGGGAGCCTGAAATCGGAAGTGACGTGCTATGTCATTGACGCTGACACGTCATATAACCTGCTGCTAGGACGACCGTGGATCCACGCCAATTGGATCGTTCCCTCTACTCTGCACCAATGCTTCAAATACGTTGAGGATGACGCGACAGTATGAACTGTCTTCGCTGAGAAGCAACCATTCAAAGGGGTGGAGAATTACTTCACTGACGCTCTCCTGTATTAGGAGACTGGTGAAACATCCAAAGAACCATTATCAGATGATGATGATAGTGGCAATGAGGCGGATTCAGAATCTGAAGCAGACGTGCCATCCATTTTGATTAATGAACTGATTATAGCATGTCTTAATAATCCCCAATGTAACACACCTTCTGAAGATGAAGGTGAATGGGTAATTAAGGATAATATTTCTTTCGATTATCCTGCGAGTATTGGGTTGTCTGAATCCGTCATGGATAGCTCTCTACACATGCCTTTATATAGACCAAGTGCATCCAACACACCCATGGAGTCTGTAGAAGGGGCTGTTTTGGTGATCCCTCCATCCAAAGAAGGTCAATTACAAATAATATTTGGCAGAGCCAACTACGAGGGTCCACAGCCGCAGATTCAAGTCCAGACTCAGACACCCCACAATTCTTCCATTATGCACGACCAACGCGCCATATCATGAAGAAAATGGGCTACAGTCTAAAGCATGGGGAGGGCCTGAATTCGAAAAAGGAAGACGTAGTTTGCTTCGTAACTTTGTGCCAAAAGGGAAGCCTGCAAATTAGTATGATAATACACGCAGGGGGTTGGGATATGTTACACCCACATCGTCAACAACGTTCAATTCAAAGACGACCAACCAATTCCATCGCATTCAGCCTCATCCTCCGAGTGGGACTCAGATGTTAGCATGGGAATGATGTTCGAAAATCTCACCGTTAATATGACTTCAAGCAGTCAATTGGAGCCTGCGGAAGTTACTGATGAGGAACCATGGGCCTAGCAATTAGATCTCCAATGGGAAAAAAGATTCGAACTGCGCGAACCACCTACTGAAGACAAGGTGATGCAGGTCAACTTGGGAAGTCAAGATCACCCTAAGCCCATCTTCATAAGTGAAATCTTATCACTTACAGAAAAGGAAGAATTAATAATACTCATAAAAGAGTATATAAACGTTTTTGCATGGAACTACGAAGACATGCCCGGACTTGATCCGCAAGTCGCCATGCATCGTCTAAATATCAGACCGACGCCAAGCCAGTCAAGCAGCCACAACGCCAGTTTCGCCCGAACATTATGGAGGCTATTGAAGTCGAAGTTCATAAGCTCATTGCATGTGGCTTCATACGGGAGGAACAACATCCAGATTGGGTTGCTAATATCGTTCCTGTCCTCAAGAAGAATGGGAAGATACAGATCTGAATCGACTACCATGATCTCAATACGTCTTGTCCTAAAGACAAATTCCCACTGCCCATTACCGATGTCATGATTGACAATACATGTGGATTCGAAAGAATGTCTTTCATGGACGACTTTTCAGGGTACAATCAGATTAAAATGTACCCCGACAATGAGAAGCATACTTCGTTCCGAACACCCTTGGGGGTATACTGCTACACCGTAATGCCCTTCGGACTGAAGAACGCCGGAGCGACCTATCAGCGGGCAATGAATACAATCTTCCGCGATCATCTCTGAAAAACGGTAGAATGCTATGTCGACGACATTGCTGTCAAAAGTCGCAATAAGAATGACCATCTTCGTGACTTGAGAACGATGTTCGACATAATGCGGGCTCACCAACTGAAAATGAATCCGACAAAATCCTTCTTGGGAGTGTCAAGTGGCAAGTTCCTTGGATTTATTGTTACATCAAAAGGGATTCATCTTGACCCAGATAACGTCAAAGCCATTCAGAGCATGCATCCACCGAGGAATCTCAAAGAACTTAGAGGCTTACTGTTTTCCATATAATTTGCAAAGGGAAAAACTTACAATAAAAAGAGTTGAGGAGCTAAATTACAAGTATTCTTAAAAAGATTACAAGTAGATCTCCTCAGAGATTCTGGAGAAGTGTGCCGATAGGAGTCTGGTCAACGCGCGACCACTTTGTCCCTTTGATGATGCGAGCGATGAGATTCCCTTCTCGCCTGGTTCGGGGAATCAGAGAACAGAAAGTTGGTAGAACCCTCTTGCTACTTCTCAAAATCGCCTTCAATTAAGAATTCCTTCTCGCCTGTCTTCGGAGATTCCTTGAGAAGAAGGTATTAGGGTATCAGCACCCTGATTAGAGAAGCAATTCTCTATAAAGTCTCTGAATTCAAGAACGCACGGTGCTTTGTGAAGAAGTCTCTACTTGTGGAGTTTTCTCTCTTGCGTATCGCCTCTCTCATCTCCTCTCTCCTTGTGCCCCTGGTGGGCTATTTATAGGGAGAGCAGGGGTATAATTGTCCCTTGAAAATATAAAAACAGATCGAATCAAATCTGTTTAAAATCGGAAAGTAGCCTTGTTGCGAGGCTAGGATCAGCTTCTGCGAAGCTAGAAATGGCAGGTCGGTGATCCTCTTGATCTGTTTTGATCCTTTCCATATCGTTGGAGGATTTTCCTGATCTTCTTACTCGTTTTAGAAGAGTCAAGAGATTGTGGCAATCAACTGCCAAATTTGATTTCAGATTTGATCTTGATTGAATTTGATCTCAATCCTGATTAGATTTGATCTCATCTAGAGATTTAATTGGTCAAAGGTTGACCATAGCAGACCAGCAGCGGCGCTGCCCGCTTTGAACTCACAGCGGAGCTGGAGGCAGTATCTGGCGAAGTCAGAAGAAGGCTTCTTCGGCGGAGCTAGATGTCATCTGTTGCGAAGCTACCATATACCCTTTCTGCGAAGTTGCATGTGGCTTCAGGCGAAGCTAACTCTCTACGGAGTTGTGCTTCAGCAGTTCAGGCGAAGCTATAAGTTACCTTCCTGGCGGAGCTTTGAATGGCTTCAAGGCGAAGTTGGATGATCTTAGCCTCTCAGGCGAGGCTATCCCTTTGGGCTCATGTAATGCTAAGTGCTAGCATCTTAGACCTGCTGAGGTCTGTTCAGAGACAATCCGGGCTCACTGTCTGCTTGCTGGATCAGTGGAGTCCAAGTTGCTTCCTTGTCCCTCGGAGATGGGTGAAAACTGGTCGTCAGCTTGTCTGTCACCTGTCTTTTGTATATGTCAACAAGTTTAGACATTGTTCAGGCCAGTAAGAACTTGTCTTTTTAAGTGTCAACAAGACCCCCTTCAAAGTTTTCGAAAGTCTGCGATGGCTCAGACTTCGAAATACTTTGAACTGCTTTGATCGGTGGTATGTGAAGTACGAACGTCGCCATAGTGGTTGAGTTCAGCTTCGCTTTTAGTCCTGCTTTGGGATAAGTTCACCGGAGAATCATGTAGATTCGCGTTTGGGTAGCTTCGCATCCGGGCTTCCAGGAATAAGTTCGCTCTGGAGCATCTGTCGCTTTCCTGAGGCTAACTGCTGTGGGTCAATCACGAGAAGGATTACTCCTTTTTCGAGGTCAGAATAACTTCTCTCACATTGATCGAAGGAGATATTCTTCCCTTGTGCGTTTCTGAGGGAGGATATTCCCTTTCTTCAAGGCGCAATAAGTACCTTTATGAGGGAGAGCGTTTCTCCCTTTGCACGGTTCCAAGGGAAATCGTCCCTTTTCTCAAGGCGCAAATAAATGCCTTAAATGCGCTCGTGCTTCCACGCTTGAGGCGGCAGCACTCAGGCCATGAGGCCTATAAATAGGACACTTGAGGTCCTCTGAAGAGAAGTGATATGCTCTTCTTCTCTTCTCTTTGTTGAGAGAGATACTCAGATCTCTGAACTAGTGGGGATGCCCACTCTGGTTATTACCCGGCCAAGGACCGGTAAGTCTTGATCATTCAGAGACTTCACAATAATCTTTTAGGGAGTTCATCTCCCTTAACTCAGCTTTGACAGCTGCTTCAGGATGAATTTCCCTTGCTCTCTATTTAACTGATCTGTAGAGAAGGATTTCAGCATAGCTTCCCAGCGAAGCTATCATTTTAACTTGATCAAAGAAAGATTACTGCATGCGTGTTAAGTCCGCTACACAGGCAAAACTTGGGACTTAGTCTCTTCGAAGTTGATCCAGTCTTGCCATATAGGTGGGGTCAAGACTGCGTTTCTCAGGATCAGTCTGGCTTAGCCATATAGGCGAGGCTAGGACTTGGCATTTGCTGAGCTAGCCCATCATCACTGTGCAAGCGAGGCTATCCTCTGCTTTAACTGAAATCAATGCTTGACTAAATCAGATTGCTCCGCCTCAAAGAACTTGACTTAGTGCTTTTGCAGCTTCTCCTGTGTTTAACTGCTAACTTGTTTCAGTTTGCATTGCAGTGAGCTATGTTCGCCATTCTTGTGACTTGATGAAAGAAACAAAGAAATTTCCTCTTGCTTTTCCAGTTGAGACTTTACCCTTAAGCAGGAGGAACAAACTGGGACAGCCGCTGTGCGTTCCAGCGGAAGTTGGCAGTCCCTTATCCGAGATGATCCACTTCGAGGCGAGGCTGGTAGTCGCTTATCCGAGATGATCCACTTCGGGAAAGCGGACGTCACCTGTAAGGTCGCGGATCTCCCATTGTCAATTTTCATCAAAGAAGATCCAACCTGCTGGTGGCGATCAGTCCTTTGCCAATTTTGATTGCGGAAGGTTCAACTTCCTGGTGGCACAATTTGTTCTGGTGGAACCTTCTATCATTATGTGAAGGATTATGGCCTTGTGCAGGAGGAAGGCCTTTTGTGTCCGGTTGGGGACTTGAAAGTAGATAAGACCACTTGTATGCCTCTTGAGCAAATGATTCTGTTGTATGAAACACAACCTTGATGTAGTATCAATGTACATTTTCTTTTAAATCAATGAAAGTTCATTTTCTGCTCATTTGATTTTTGCTTTGCCTTCATCTTGAATTCGACTAGCGGAGCTAAACTCCATGCGGGGTTAAAAGATAGGACCCTTTTTGAATCCAGAGTAAGCTTTCAGCGAAGCTAGCATATCTGCTGAGTTAGGCCTATGCCTTCAGCGGAGCTAAAGCAATCCTGTTGGCGAAGTCATTGATGTATTGTGCGAAGTCCGCATTTGACTCGTGGCAAAGTTAGCCCTTAGTGGGGCTGAATCAGCGCTTCTCGGGAAGGCGCTTTAGGCGCCGTTTCAAATTAATTTGAAACGACAGCCTGTACTCTTTTCGAGGCGTCGTTTCAGGCGATCATCGGCCTATAAAAGCCAGGTCGGGCTGAGAGAGAAAGTCATCATTTCTCTTTGAATTTTCAGAGCACTTGACTCTTCTTCTTCTTTCTTCTTCATTCAAGAGTTTAAGAACTTCCACAGTTCTTCAATGACTCTCAAGAGATGAGCGGGAAAAAAAGTGGCAACTTCTGCAGCGGAGGGTCCTTCCCCTCCTCCGGTCATCGAACTACCAACGCCGGTAGGGAACTTTCCCTTTTGATTAGAGACTGTCGTATCTCTCTTACAGCCAGTTTCCGGCTGTCCTTAAATGACTCCAACACGAGATCAACCATGGTCTTATGATTTTAGGAAGTCCAATTCCCTGAATTTACCTTGATTTCTTGATCGGGGATCCAAGAACTGAAGAATTCTTCTTTAAGCTTTCAAGCGAAGCTGTCCTTTGAAATTTTGAGGGAAAAGGACCGTAATGCCCTTCTGACGAAGTTAGCCTTTGAGGCTTTGTCGCATCCTGTTGTTCGAAGCTAAGCTTCCAAAGCGAAGCTAACACTTGGATATTTTCCTGCATCCTGCCCTCGTGTGGGATGCGGAGTTACACTGCAGCTGCGCAGCCAAGCTTCGGGGCGAAGCTATCGTTAGGCCAGCTTCGCTCAGAGGGCGAGGCTATGCCTTGTCAAATTTTGCTTTCTGGTTTTAGCCCTCGTTCGGCTAATGAACTAATCATAGTTTCTCTTTGTTCCTGCAGTGCACTACACTCCTAGTCCTTTGAACAGTCTATTTGGGATGACCAGGGGATCGGACGGCAATGTCAGCCTGCAATTCTAAGGGCAGGCTTCTCTGTTTAGTGAGCGGAGCTCTCTCGTTCGAGACACGCTTATTTATGGTGGGGAGCAACGCACCACGAGGAGCATTCTGACTACGGCTCCCCTTAAAGATTTTGACCGTCGAACCTATAGGAAGCCCGACTTCATGTTTGGGGATGCCACGCCAGACCCTGATCACCAGCTGCTGGCCGGGGAGGGGCAATGGAATTTTCAGTTGGATGGCGAGAAATTCTGTCTCCCGTCTAATAAGCGGCATTTTTCTTTGTCTTCATTCAAATGCGTGACGCAGGCTCGGAAGATGTCGTGGGAAGTGAGCCGGAGTACCGACTCCCTCCATGTAGGGAAATTGATGCTTCAGTCTCCTGGTTATGCAAGAGCGGGGCCTCCTCGTTGCATAATGGGTCTACATCCTAGGAATGTGTCGCGAGACATCCCAGTGGGAGAAAATCCTGCGGTGGCACAGACCTTTGGCAATCAATTCTTTAAAGTTAATGGGAACTATCCGGCCACTGATTTCAGAACTCCAGGGTGGATTCACCCTCCGAAGGCGTGGTGGAGGGATTTAACTGTATACGTCCTTGCTCATTTCGAGGAGGATCTGGAGAGGCTAAACCTTCATGAGGCCGTCAGGGCGACTTGCTACGGCATTGAGATGAACGTGGCGTGCTTCTACGCCATCTTTGAATTGTACTGCCCAGCTTCAGGGACCTTCTTCACCCCTGCTGGCGAACTGGGTATGGCTCTGCATGAGATGTGGGAAGTCTCTGCTCTGCCTTTGGGATCTATCCCATATGAAGAATACTTCCCGTGCGAGGCGGAATTGGCACTTCTGGAGAAGCAGGAGCCTGCCTTGTTCGAGACTTACCGGGAGTTAATGTGCCATTTGTACATTTGCTTCAGCATGCACGGAAATAGTAAGGGAACTTCTTGTAGCTTGAAGAGCTGGGGAGATTATTTGTTCCCAGATATGGAGAACACTCCTGAAGCGGCTCACTGTGGAGTCGCTGTCGAAGACATCTTTAGCGGGATGCAAAAGCATTCCCAAAGGGATCTAGTTGTGGAAGAAGACGACGGTCCCTATGAAAAAGGCGATGTTCTTCGAAATTTCCATCACCAGGCTCGTCGGCCGATGTCCCGGCAGGCACTGCTGGCTGGCTTCTTGACAGTCTGGCTGAAGAGGTGCGTGGTGCCGTCTTCGTCGGGTGACGTCATTCATCCGAACGTCCTGCTGCCTGCTGTTCGTCTAGTCCATGGTCGTTCTCTGGGACTTCTTCTGGCCATGATATGCTGTATCCAGAGAGGCCTTCGCGCATTGACAGAAGGTTTCTGTAGACCGCCAGTGACGAAGCGTGGAAAGGGGCCACTTCACCCTGCGACGGACCTAACCCCAGAGTAGGTCTGCCATATACTTATTTGATGGCATGGTTCGGCCTGCACTGTCCCTCTTTGATTGAAGCTGGAGAGGACCCTCCCGAAGGTGTTCGAATGGCGCTCCTCCGCCGATTCGAAGGATGCTCATGGCAGAAGACTTACGTGGCTGAGGCCCGTAAATTGGTGCGTCGCTATGACGTCTATAGTCTTTTCCGCTGTTTTTCCCGTATTCGGGATGCAGGCTATGACGAGGAGTTCAAAGATGCGAGGGAAGGGCAGTCATCCCTGAGCCGGAGAATTTTTGAGTGGCTAGTTAGCATCTGGCCCTCACACTTATTATACCGAGTGGGGATAGCTGCTACTTGGAGGCTTATGTTCCAAGTCGGTTTGCTCGACAGTTTGGATATGACCAACTGTACATGGGCAACCCAAATCTCAATTTGGCCTTCATGGGGAGCCTCATTGATGGAGCCCGAGCCTGGCGATTTTTCATTGTGGGCTGTACTGAGGCGCGGCTGCGTATGCCGTTGAGGACTCCTAACCTTCTAATGACCCTGAGCTTCTGCCAGTGGCATGCGACTTCCAACTCCACACCCCTTGGATTCAATGCTAACAGCTCTGGTGTGAAATTAATTTCTCAGCGGCTAAAGCGGAAGGTCTCTGAGAGAAGGGAAGGTAAGAGGGTTCGCGTCTCGGGCATAGAAGAATTCGTTGCTGTTGATGACAGCGAAGCCTCGGATGCGGAAAGTCCTCGCTTCGAAGCGGAGGCAGGTGCCGAGACTCTTGCAGCTGGTTCCAGCGTGATGGGGATAGCTCCCCCAAGACATGTAGAAGAAGTAGAGGAGGAGGATCCCGACGTTCCTCTTAAGCGCAAACGGACAGGTGGGTCTCGTAGGAAGCAGTTGGTGAAAAAGCCCCGTCGCCAAGCTCCTACGGTTGTTGTAGAGGGCGAACCATCTGCAGTGCTTCCTTCTCTTGCCGTTAGTAGTTGAATCATCGGTTCCTGAACCGGCGACTGGTGAAGTTGCTCCGGACCTGGGTAAGATCATCTCCGTCCTTGTAATATACCTTATATGTGTTTTAAACAGCTCATCATTCGTTTTGTGGTGTAGGAACTGAGGCAGCGATAAGCCCGAAAGCTGAGGCCGTTGGAGAACAAGGGGAACATTATGATCCCCTGTTCACTTATAAAGAGGGTGATGAGGCTGGCTATTTTGCCGTCTCAGAAGAATCCGGAGGCAATGCAGCTGACGTTGGTCCTTCAGGCGCCGGGACTTCGAGGAGGAATTCTGATACTTCTAGCTCCCTTGGGTGGACAACGGAGGGTTCGGCGAGCGAAATCAGGCCGGCCATTCGTATTGACTCCGCTAAAGATTTTCCAATGGAGCTTGTAGAGACTAATGTGGCCGCCAAGACGATTGAGGCGACATCATGTTTTGGTATTGCTTTGGTTTTTGACTTTTACCATTTGTTGTGACTTGTCTAAACACAACTTTGTTGCAGGTGTTCCGCCTCTGGGTGCGTCAACTTCAAGGGAGCCAACCGATCTTCCCGAGGGGTCCAGGGATGACATGAGCACTTCGACCGCGGCGGATGCTGCTGTGTTGGATGCTTTGTATGGTGACCTGCCCCCTTATCGGCCTGAGCCAGCCAGAGGAACAGAGGTTGAAGGGACGGTAGTCACGGAGGCAACTTCACTCCCAACTATATCAACGAGTGAGGTGCCATCAGTTTTGCCAGGTGCGGAGCTGAGGGTGATTACAAGTCCTACTTCCCCAACACTGGTGGTTGAGCCTGCTGTCCAGGAAATAGTCACTAGTCCGACCTCGGTTGTGGCTAGTGTACTGGTTTCAATGAGGACTCCGTCAAGATCACCGATGACCTGCCATGCTGCTGCAGCCAGTGTTCCCACTGTTGCTTCCACGGTAATATCAACAAGGCCGGTGGAATCTTCTGGGGCTGCCCATCTGCCAAGAGTGGCTGAGGCTGAAAATGAATTTGTAGCTGAAATAGTCGACAACTTTTATAAAGGCCTGAAGCGATCCATTGATCTGGTCTTGAAAGGCTCGACTATGCCATTTTCTACTTTAAAGGTGGTCCTCTCCCGCAGTATTGAGAATATCCGGGACTTTGGAGGGGATAATCAGGCCGTCGCATTGGAACTTCTGGTAGACCAATTTGAGAGAGACGTGGAAGAATGGCGCCGTCTCATCCGTTCGAACTTGGAGTCTTCGGTTGAAGAGCAGCTTGCGCACCTTGTCGCTCAAATCCTTGGAGACAAGGAAGATAGAGCTCGGGGACGCTATCGATGCTTCTAGCAGTCTCTTCTTGACGCTGAGGACAAAATTGAAAAGGCCAAGGAGATGATCAGGAAGGCAAATCTTCTCTTATCCAAGGCTGAACCAGTGCGTCTTGAGGAAACTGCGCGGCTTGAGTAGCTTAAGGCTCAGAGTGATGAGCTTTCGCGGCAAGAGTTGGCTCAAAGGGCAACCTTGGCTGAAGTTGAATCTCGCTTGGCCTAGACGGCGAGTTTTAATAAGGCTGAGCTAAGGTCGCAGGCTCTTGTGAGGGCTGCCGATGATAGGGAGGCAAGGCATGCCTTTCTTGAGGGACGGATCAAATCTTATGACGCACCCCTATAGCTTGTAATATATGTACCTCCATGTATCCCGTCCTTTTCGGAATCAATAAAAGTAATTTTGTTTTGACTCCCTGTCGAATCTCCGACTTGTTCTATCTGCTGGATTATCGTTTCCAAGTTGTATTGCAGCCATTTGAGAGGATAGTCCTTGCTGGATTGAATAATGAGACTTGGCTATCTGTCGGTTCAGAGGTCGCACTGACGTAACCGGTTGAGAAGCCACCAAGCTCAAGATTAACCTTTGTGGGGCTAAAAGGATAATACTTGTCTTTTGTAGATGTCAACAAGTAGGGGTGAGACCTGTCTTTTGTAAATGTCAACAGGCTCAAGGTTGAGACTTGGCTGTCTGCTGGTTCAGAGGTCGCAATGACATAACCGATCAAGACACCACCAAACTCAAGGTTGGTGATACTTGTCTTTTGTAAATGTCAACAAGTATCGAGACCTGTCTTTTGTAAATGTCAACAGGCTCGAAATTGAGACTTGGCTGTCTGCTGGTTCAGAGGTCGCAATGACATAACCGATTGAGACGTCACCAAGCTCGAAGTTGGTGATACTTATCTTTTGTAAATGTCAATAAGTATCTGTTGGCCCAAAGGCCATTAGCCCGATATTTTGATGATAATAAACCATATTTAGTTATGAGTTAAACAATCTTGTTTAAAAGGATTTCAGGTTAAAACAAGTTGATTTGACGGCTCCACAATCAAGACTCACAAGTTTGGACGCCGCTAAAGATTTGCAATTCCCAAGCCAAGCACGGTAGATGCTTCGGGATCAAGACATTGAAGAAAAGACCAAAGATTTGTATTTTACTTTTCTTTTTAGACATTTTGTCAAAACCTAGATGATAGAAGTAGATTATTTGGGATTGTCACTCATACACACTTAGTTTGCTTCATGACTTAAAAAGAATCCTTATTTCAGAATATTTTGTCAAAACTAAGTTTGGAAATTAGTTTTAGGAATACCATGTTTTGGAAAAACAATTTTAGAGAAACAAGTTTTATTAAAGGTTTTTTATCAAAATGATCTAACATGTTTGAGTATTGATCTATGATCATACTTTTAAGTGTATTAGGACTAAAACATTATTTACAAAGTCCTTAAACCAAAAAGATCAGAACCTAAAACCCTTTCCCAGTTTTCTGCAGAATCTGTTTTATCAGATCTGACAGAGGCCGGTCGACCGCCCGGGTCGACCGACGTGCACGACTGTGCATGTGTGCACGTCGGCCGACCGCTCGGGTCGACCGGGCACTTGTCAGTGCTTTCTGTTTGTTTGGGTCGACCGGGCGGCCGACCGTTTTCCCCCAACGGTCAAAAATATGACCGTTGACGGTCGATCGCCGGGTCGACCGGCAGTTGTCAGAAAAGTCTGACAGACTCCAACAGCTGTATTTTCTGACAGATTTTTTGTTGGGATCTCACCCCAACGAATTTCTCTGGCTGTTACCTAGTCTTTTCATCCCCTATAAATAGGTGGTCATTTCAACATGATAAGACACAAGATTTACATTCAATATTTACAAAGTTTTCAAAAGCCTTTTAGAAAAGATTTTCAAAGCCAAAAACTTCCAAACACCTACTTGAAGCTAATCCCTCTACTTCACTCTAGTCTTTTGCACTTCACAATCCCAAGTTCTACTTCTACATATTGGTTATAGGATTGTGCTAAGTGAGCTATTTGTGATCAAGTGTGATCATTTCTTCTTGAGCGAAGTTGTAGAGGCATCGGCCTCAAGCGAGCTAGTGTGCTCCAAGTGGTGTTGTGACATCACGAGAGATAGGACAAGTGTGTCCTTGTATTGGAGATCCAGTGGGATCAACAATAGTGGAAATCCTTCAAGTGTGAAGGCGGGGACGTAGAGCGTGGCTCGAACCTCGGAAACATATACTCGTGTTTGCGTTTGCTCAATTTTCTCTAAACTCAAACTCTCTTTAATTCTTGCACTATTTATTGTCTTTTATATTGCAAGTCCTTTTTAGTTGAGCTAATTGTTAAGTAGAATTTTTAATTCCGCATTATTGCCATATTCATATAGCCATCACCTATTCACCCCCCTCTAGGTGATTTCAATTGGTATCAGAGCCTAACCCTAACTTTTGGTTTAACCACCTTAGGGAGATCCATACATTTGGCTATATCTTTTTGTTACATTTATATTTGTTGTGCATTCACTTTTGTATTCATGGCATCCCTTGACTTTTCTAGCATCAAGTCCCCACCTAAGTTTGATGGCTTGAACTTCCCTATTTGGAAGGTCAAGATGAACCTCTTTCTAAAGTCCCTAGGTGTTAGAGTAGCTAGGGCCATAACAAAAGAATTTATAGAACCTCTCACCGATGAGAGTTCATGGTCCGAGGACACCTCCAAGGACTATGAGGCAAATGCTAGAGCCCAATATGCCTTGACCCAAGCCCTAAATGAGGATGACCTATCTCGCATCATAAATTGCAAATCCGCATTTGAAGTTTGGAGTATTTTAATTGTGACTCATGAGGGAACGTCACAAGTCAAAAGATCTAAGATTGACTTGTTGCATTCTCAATATGAGAATTTTTATATGTTTGATAATGAGAGCATTGATGACATGCTCACGCGTTTCACCAAGATTACTAATGCCTTGTCTTCTTTAGGTGACGCAATTGATAATGACCAAAAGATAAGGAAGGTCATTAGAGCTCTTCCCAAAGCATGGGAAGTAAAGGCAACCACCCTCAAAGAGCTCAATGATAGGGAGGAGATGGACTTCTCCGGCTTCATCGGAAATCTCAAAACACATGAGATGGAGATGAAAGTAAGAGAAGAAAGGGAGGCGCCAAAGAAGAAAGCACTCGCCTTCAAAGCCACTCCAACCATCCATGACGAGGAAGACTCATCGGAAGATTGTGATGAGGACTTTACCATCCGGAAGGTGGGCAAGATGTTTTACAAGAGAGGGAGGCAAAGCAACTTCCGAAGAGGGAAACCTCAAGAAGATTTGAAAGGAAAAGAGAAGAACCGGTCCTTGCTTCCATTGCAAGAAGATCGGACATCTCATTGCCGATTGCCCCGCACTCCAAGCTACCACCTCCAAGAACGGCCCTAAGAAGAAGAAGGCAATGATGGCTACATGGGACGACACGGAGTCGGAATCCGAAGAGGAGAATGACGCCGCACACATGTGTTTCATGGCACATGGAGACGATGCATCTAAGGTAAACCTCGAAAACTCCATAGAAGATGATGAATTGACTATGGATGAACTTGCACAATTTTTTGAAGAACTTCAACATAGATATGAGATTTCGCAATCTCAAAATAAGAAATTAAAAAGAGAAAATGATACTTTGAAAAATAAAATTGATATGTTGTGAAAGAAAAGGATGATTTAGCTAATGCTTTTGAGAAATTAAAAATTGATTTTGATAAATATAAAATATCCACTAAAGGAAAAACTCTTATTTCATGTAACAAAAATGAATTTTTGGAAATTCAAAAACGGGTTGATGTTCTAGATTCAACTCTTAAAAAATGTGCTTTTGATTTAAACAAGTTTGCATCTAGGTTTCCCAAAGGAGTAACCCAAGGGAAACACACTCACCATCAACATGCACGGGAAACATGCACACACACATAAACATGCATTCATGTATGGTAGTGGTAGGATTTATGTTTGCACACATTGTGGCCGCAAAGGCCATCTAGAAAAATTTTGTTTTGCTAAACATAATATGAACAATAAACATGTTTGGGTTCGCCCCGGTACTAATCCAAAAGGACCCAAAAAGATTTGGGTACCAAAAGACCCACCAAACTTAAATGATACAGGTGAGTCTTCATCCTCCAAGACTTAGGGGGAGACGGTGCCCGGGTGGTGGATGCATCGAAGCTCAAAGATCACATCGCGTATGCATCGCTATCATGGAGGCACCTATTTTGGAGATTGCCCTCGTTGGTAACTTCTCCATTTAAAAGTGTTTATTGTTTATATATACATATGCATAGGATTGTTAGTTTACTTTTGTGCTATATTGATATATGTTAGTGTAAACTTACATTTCCATTATGCTTGTGTATATGCCTCGTTTGATATCTTGTATTTATGTCATATTTTTTTATGTCCACATGTCTAATTTTTAATCATATATCCATATACACCTATTTTGTCAAAAACTAAAAATAAAATATTTAAAATTTCATATTTTAAGCAAATACATTAGAGATGGCAATTGCGCACCTCAACTCATATTTAGAGGAATCTCGAGGATGAAGTTCAGAACCCGTCACCGGGTATTCGGCTTCAACATCTTTAAACCTTTGTTTTCTTAATATGTAAAAAAAAAATTAAAATGTCTTGTGTAAAATTTTGTTGATAATTGTAAACAAATAGTGTTTAAAACATGTGTTTAAAATTGGTATATTGAAAATATATTCTAATTTATTAGAAATTTTTGTATAATTTTTGTTAAATCTTTTGCTACTGTCAGGTTTGGGCAGGAACCGGTCGACCGGCGCTGAGAACCGGCCGACCGCCCTTGCCTGGAAGAAGGATTTTTCCCTTCTCTGTAGCCGGCCGACCCGTGCGGTCGACCGCTTCTCTGTCAGAGCTCTCGGGTAATCTCGGCCGACCCGTGCGGTCGACCGCTAAGGCTGTCAGAGCTCTCGGGATTTTTCGGTCGACCGGACCGGTCGATCGTGCGTCGAGAATCTGCCAACTACCCATCTATTTTAAGCCCTTTTCTCTCTCTCTCTCTCTCCTCTCATTTCTCAGCCGATCCCTTTTCTCCCTCTTTCTCCTAAAACCCCATTTCACTCATCTCTCTCTAATCCACTTCAAATCCAAGGCTCTTTCACTCGAATTTTCGCTGGATCATCATCTTCAGGTCTGATCTACGTTCAGTTTCAGGGAATTTCTCTATCTAAGGTTCTTGATTTCTTCCCTCAGGTAAAAATCCGATTTTTCTTGTGAATCTTGCTCTTTAGTCTTGTGTTCTTCAATCTCTAGTCAAGATACTTGTTCATCAGTTGTTAGATCAAGCCCTAATTGATTTTAACCTAAATCCCTCAATTTCTCACCAAAATTTAATATGTCTAAAAGATCTAAGAGTGACAAAGGGAAATCTGTAGTACCATCATCTTCTACCCCTAAAACCAAACCCCCTTTTGTCAATAGTCTTGTAGAAAATAGGTTTATTCTCCTTTCGGGGGAGATCTATCATTTCAGGGAGGTGTGTAGTCCTCAAAGACTTTGAACATTTCAATATTCCCCAAATATTGAGAAATAATTCACTTGATCAATTTATGGCCATTAGAGAACCGGTCTACACCTCTCTAATACCATATTTCTATACAAATCTTGCTTTTCAGGCTAATCGTGTTAGATCCAGAGTTCTAGGGAGAGACATTGATATCTCCCTAGACCAATTTGCTAGACTTCTTCATCTCTCCTGTGGAGGAGTTGATATTTACTCTTTGATCTTCATGATTTTGATTATCCGGCCGGTGAGTCTGCGCTCACGCGTCCACCTTGATCCACGGGAATGACAATCCCGGTTTAGTGAGGAACGAGGAGGTGAACAAGTTCACTCTCACCGCCCAAGTCCTCGCAAAATTTGTGTTCTACAATATTATGCCCAAATCGGGTGAATATAGTCATGCTCGGGGTCCAGTACCTTTAATTGTCTATTGCCTTCTTAAAGGCATTAAGATAAATATTCCCCGTTTCACCATCACTCACATGACTTCTGACCATGTACATGTCCCTGGGAGGCATTTGCCCTATGGGATGCTTATATCTTACCTCCTGAAACAACTTGGCTTTGATTTATCATCCGTAAAATCCTCTGAACCATCTGTCGACCTGAACAGTTCCCTCCTGAAAAGGATGGAAGCTGCGACTCGTCGTGCTGCTGCACAACAGCCGCCTGTTCCTCCTGTTCTAGGACCTTCATCTGGTCCAGGGTCATCATCTTCAGCTCCAGGTTCTTCCCTTCCCCCTGATTTCCAGACTCTCATTTCCTCTGAGCTTCGTGCTCAGTTTCAGGATCATCAGACTTGGGTTGATCAGCGTCTGAGCCAGATTTCAGCGGAGCACGCGGCATATCGCGAGGAAATGGATTCTCGCTATCAAGGACTTCGAAACGATTTGTCCTATGTTGCTGATTCCATGAGATACATGGATTTGCAATTGGGGGCAATCTACTTGAAGTACGACATGCGAGGCCCAGATCCCACACCGTGCCCGACCGCTTCCTCCCTCCAGCCCTCCATTTCCTGTTAGGGCCCCTTCTGCTCCTACAGCTCCAGAGCCTGCTATTGCTGCTATCAATCCAGAGGAGGAGGATTCAGAGGAGGACGACGACGATGATGATGGTGATAAGCAGCTGGCTGAGGGTGATGCTGAGGAGAGCTCGTCTGAGGAAGATGATGATGATACTGAGTGACTTCCCCTTATTTGATGATGTAAAAAGGAGGAGAGTTATTGATGGGAGAGACATTCTGGAGAGACATTTCATTTCTGAGCTTATATTTTGTGTGTTTGTATTTGTATCTTTGTGTTGGACATCTCTTGTTATTTTTAGTATTGTGGACATGTACTTGATATTTGATGTTTGTGTTGTGAACATGTGTTTTTCTTTTATCTATGTACGAACATGTGTTATCCTTTATGGCATGAGTTATTTCTGGCATGGACTTGTATATGATTGCTTTATTATTTGTGTCACTTATCTATGCCTGAGTACCTTTTATGTATTTTTGTATATGCATGTGTTGAGGGGGAGCTTCACTTGAAGCCTCCACCCAAAATATTTGTAATAACTATATATGTTTTGTCATCATCAAAAAGGGGGAGATTGTTGGCCCAAAGGCCATTAGCCCGATATTTTGATGATAACAAACCATATTTAGTTATGAGTTTAACAATCTTGTTTAAAAGGATTTCAGGTTAAAACAAGTTGATTTGACGGCTCCACAATCAAGACTCACAAGTTTGGACGCCGCTAAAGATTTGCAATTCCCAAGCCAAGCATGGTAGAAAGCTTCGGGATCAAGACATTGAAGAAAAAGACCAAAGATTTGTATTTTACTTTTCTTTTTAGACATTTTGTCAAAACCTAGATGATAGAATTAGATTATTTAGGATTGTCACTCACACACACTTAGTTGCTTCATGACTTAAAAAGAATCCTTATTTCAGAATATTTTGTCAAAACTAAGTTTGGAAATTAGTTTTTAGGAATACCATGTTTTTGGAAAAACAATTTAGAGAAACAAGTTTTATTAAAGGTTTTTATCAAAATGATCTAACATGTTTGAGCATTGATCTATGATCATACTCTTAAGTGTATTAGGACTAAAACATTATTTACAAAGTCCTTAAACTAAAAAGATCAGAACCTAAACCCTTTCCCAGTTTCTGCAGAATCTGTTTTATCAGATCTGACAAAGGCCGGTCGACCGACGTGCACGACTGTGCATGTGTGCATGTCGGCCGACTGACTGAAATTTCCTGCACACAAAAGATGGTATTTTAGTTTTAAAAATAGATGTGCAAGTCTCAGTTCTAATCCGCGGTAGCAGGGCTATGCGGGTCGTGATCCTCAGGGAGGGACTGCGATGGAAGCGTTAAGCAAGTTTCTCTAAAGTTTTTATTTTTATTTGTTAAGTTAGAAAGGAAGTGGTATTTACAATGGGTGGTAGAAAAGAATATGGAGATGAGTGTATTTAATCTACAAAAAAGAAAAGAAAAGAAAAAGAAAAAAAAACTTATCCTTTAGTCTGCTTGCCGTTTGAACCGTTGCGATGATTTCCCTTTTCTTGGAAGGTGTACAAGCACGGCTTATGGGATCGTCCGCCTTCTTAATCTACTCTACGAAATGAAAAAAACAAGCTATGAAGACCTGTTCATCGCCATTGGGCCGTCAAGGTTCCTTCTTCGGCTAGGTATTCTCGAAGCAGTTGGATCTCATGGTGGCAAGACATTAGAGAACAAATAGAAGAAAGTAGATAGAAGATTAAAATAAGAATAAAGAAACTAGAATAATACAAGAATAAAATAAAACAAGCCTTGATTCGATTATTAAAACAATGGTGGAAAAATAACACTTACACCGACTGTCACCATCAGTACAAGCAGATCCCTTCCTCCATGAATACATCATCTCCTCTCAGCTTTTACAAAAAGAAAATAAAAAATATACAAAGGTGGAAAGAAAACCTAAAAACCCTAACTTTGGCCCTTGGCTCTTCTCTGAATTGTGTACTCTCTGTGTTGCATCTGCAGGGATATTTATAGGTGTTGGAAGATGTAGAGTCCTAGTACAACTCTCCCAAAAAAGATTATCTCCAGAAATTCAAATCTGTCCTGCAACTTCTTATCATGTTGATCGCCGAAATCAGCTTATTACGGATTGAATTGGAAAGTTGATCAACATAAGAGTTGTAGGTCTTCAAGTATTCTTTCTGGAGCATCTTGAATCATCGGATTTGCATAACTGTAGCAAAAGTTATGATTTAAACACTAAAACGTGTACAGTCTGAATCCGAATTCTTTGAATTTTTATCTTTGCACTCTCTTTGGCTTTTATCCTCATCCTGCAAGAGTTTAGGGTTGGGTAGAATTCTATCCTTCCCTCATCTTTATAATTGCAACTTTAGCCCTTGCATAATTGCACTTTGACAATTGATATTTGCACTTGGACTCTTGGGCTTCAAATATGGGCTGGATCTGGGGCTTGGGCTCTTTAAGCTTTATTTATGTTTAAAATAATAATTCGAGGCCTGCACACAATAAATTACAAAATATTAATAAAATGTGCAGAATTAAATGAATAAATATGAAAATGTGATGGTAAATATGATGATAAAAATGCACTTTTCACTACCAATCACACCCCACACTTATCTTTTGCTCGTCCTCGAGTAAAAACAAAGAAAAAGAAAAATTAATCTAACCTAACTCACTTTCGTAGGAATCACGGTTGCACTTAGCACGTGCAACAAGCCGTTAAACCTCTAGGTTACCCTAGAGGACGAGTGTTGTCTCGTGAGGGTTTTCAGCGGATTGCACCCACAAAATCCATAAAAAGGAAAATATTTGAATTATATTTGAAGAGACTAAGTAGTCTATAAGTTTTAGGATTATCATTTTATTCATTCTTCAAACCTAGTCTTTATAAAGTCAATTGTTATTCATTTTAGGTAAGAATTAAAATTGAATTTCTAATATAGTCTTTTTCGTTACCAAAAATCAATGCATATGCATCCTTATGTTTTACTAGGAATTCCTTAACTTGGACTCTCATGCCTCTTATATATATTTTTTTCTTTTTTTTTATTTTTTTTTTTTAATATGTATAACGCATCTAATTTTCTTTCGTGTAAGCATCAAGGCTTCTTGAGGCCCTCATACCTAACTAATTGATTATTAGATGTGTTAATACATATATTATATTTTTAGTCTTCTTAGGCTTTCTAATCCACCCATGTAACGAACTTAAAGTCGATGACTCCCAAACCGGTTGCTTTAGGGCACCAGGTGAGAAAACACCCCGCGGACTCAAATTCGAGTGAACTAGGCCCAAAACTAAGGACTTTATTTTATTTACTCACCTTTAGGCATGAATACTTATGCTTCTTGAGGCACATGTATCGCTTAATGTGATATTTGTTTTTTTTAATTTTTTTTTTTTTTTTTTTGAGGCACAAGGTCTTTGTCTTAGAATCCTAGATATGCATTTGGTATGCATATTTCATTAAGGTAAAAATTAAGACTAACTACTTATTCAATTTCTCTCCTATACCTAAAAATTTAAACAATTATTTATTTTAACCAAGTTTTTAGAAATCCTAATCATGATTTTCCTAATCCTTAAAAACTAACTTAGATTTCTTTCAAAAAATAAGTCAAAATATTTCCTTTTATAACAATTTTTTTTAAAATTTTTTTATTAGCAATTTTTTTTTTTTAGTTTTTACCTATGTTAGTATGTTAGTAAAGCCCACCCCCACACTTATCTCATGCATTGTCCTCAATGTATGAATGAATGCATATATGCATGAAACAGAACAAGGGAAGGCGGAAGTTACCTTAGGGTGGTGGTTCCGGAGGTGGTCTAATTGGTCCACGAAATGCGGCCCAATCAAGATAACAGATAATTTGGTAGAACCCACCAAAAACTTTCCTTACATAACCCACTAAAATATATGTATAATCAGTTTTTAGTATTTCCACCCCATCAAATTTCTAAATTTCATAATAAATTTCAGAGTTAATTGTCTCAACCTCCTTGTCCCAAAATGGAGTATGAAAAGATGGAATTATTGACTTGGACATTATAGGTACGGGAACGAATACCGACTCAGGGAAGAAGCTCAAATCAAGTAAGGGCTCAGGAGTCGGGCTAGTTCAGGAAGTGGGTCCAAGTCAAGAAATAGAAACTCAAGTCCACAATCTTCTTCCCACAATGAAATGTGACCTAATATGGGTGATATCTCTTTACTTCCAATATTAAGGAATTCTAGCTCATCGCCATACAATTCTTCAAAACTAAGGTCAACATCTTCCGTCAAGATTGTACAATCAGTTTCAGAAGTAAAGAGATTGTGAGAATCTAGGTCAAGTTCAATATGATCATCTAAAATGGGTGATTCAATTTCATAATGAATGAATAGGATCCAATGTTGACTCGGGAGAAGTGAAATCAGGTGGAGACACTGGAGTCATTATTGGATCAGGAAATAAAATTGAATCATCAAGTGGGAGATCATGATCATATTCATGCTCAAGTTCTATTTCAGGAAAGGAAAAACTTGCCAAATTATCAAGAATTGGAGTTTCGGCAAGTTCAGATGATGGCACTGAAATAGAATCTTGTTGTCCAAAGCAACTTGGTTCGTCGGCTCTAAGAGCGGTGGTCAGCGATATCAGAATTTGCCGAACTGTAAGAACGCAAAGATTGAACCATCATATCTAAATCATGCTCGCGAGCTAATCTAGCCTGAGTCATGGCTTCAAGCCTCTTTTGGAATTGGATTTGGAAAGAGGAAGTGAGATCGTGATGAAGTTGTGAATCGGTGGACTCACGCATCATCATGTCTAAGATTGATGGTGGTTGTTGCTTGGACTCGTGCATACTCATCATTTCCCCGATAGATGGTTTTCTATTCTGAATGGGTGGATCTGAGTATGAATCTTGGGAAGAATGTGGACTAGATGGATATGGAGGACAATTTGGTTGAGAATTAGACTTGGGGGACTCGAAACCCCATGAACTCTGTGACGAGTTGAAATTATTATGGAAATTATAGTCATAAGATGGGGGGTGTGGGTTATATTCATTCGGATAAGACCATTCTGGCACACTAGATTGGTCAAAGATAGGGTATGCCGGGTTGGTAATATCCGAATAATAGTTAGGGTGTAATATGGATTAAAATTGGAATTATTCTTATATGCCATATCACACCAACACAAACACAACAAACAAAAAAAAAAAAAAATTCTAAACCTAAGTTAGGGTAGACCTATGACCTAGACGACTCCTAACTGGTTAGACTGTCCACGGGAGGTAGGGTGTAGACTTTGACCACAAGTTAATCAGCCAGGTCGGGGCAAGAGTGGTGGGAGGTTTTCCGTCAAAGACGTTCCTTAATTAAATAACCACCACACTTCGGGCTTTCGGCCCTCAATCCCCTTCCTAGACACTGATTTGGCAGGAGTCAACTTCCAACACCGTTCCCCCTTAGGATAATCTCCTAATGAGTCCGAGATGTCCCTAGAGCCAACGTCTACTCTTTTTTAGTTAGGCTTGGTTAGTGAGTGCTTGGGATATGATTTTTGGGCTAAGGAAGGGTGATGAAATCCCCACCTTATCTTGTTAATGGGTTATGCCCGTAAGATGAATTAGTACAAGTGTACAAGATAAATAGATAAGAATCACTCAAAGCAGAAAATCAACCAAGAGATGAGTCCTATTCTACATGCAATGCGTACGTACCTTGCTTCTCCAGCACTCTTCAACAGTAAAAATAAAGGAATTGAAAAAGACACGTGCCTAATATGCAAACGTCTAATCAATTTATCTTTAACAACAAATAATTTATTGTTGAATTAATTAGCAGTATACAGGTTTATCACAGAACAAACCAACAAAGCAGAAAACAGTATTTGCAAATTGCAGAATCCTGCAAAAAATTTCAGTGAGTAATCCTCTACTGTTGTCGCGTTTCCGCGGCTTATGGCGCGGATCCGCGGCAATACAGTAGTCTCTGATGCTCTGCCTTCGAGCGCAGAGGCACAGAGGAGCTATATGTCCACTGCTGCTGCTGTATTTCTGTTTCCTGTTCTCCAACCTGCAAACAGAAAAGAATAAAGAATTAATTAAAAATTAAAATTTTGTTTTAGAGATAAAACTTACCGTCCCTCCCGGCAACGGCGCCAATTTGTTGACTGAAATTTCCTGCACACAAAAGATGGTATTTTAGTTTTAAAATAGATGTGCAAGTCTCAGTTCTAATCCGCGGTAGCAGGGCTATGCGGGTCGTGATCCTCAGGGAGGGACTGCGATGGAAGCGTTAAGCAAGTTTCTCTAAAGTTTTTTATTTATTTGTTAAGTTAGAAAGGAAGTGGTATTTACAATGGGTGGTAGAAAAGAATATGGAGATGAGTTGTATTTAATCTACAAAAAAGAAAAGAAAAGAAAAAGAAAGAAAACTTATCTCTTAGTCTGCTTGCCGTTTGAACCATGCGATGATTTCCCTTTTCTTGGAAGGTGTACAAGCACGGCTTATGGGATCGTCCGCCTTCTTAATCTACTCTACGAAATGAAAAAAACAAGCTATGAAGACCTGTTCATCGCCATTGGGCCGTCAAGTTCCTTCTTCGGCTAGGTATTCTCGAAGCAGTTGGATCTAATGGTGGGCAAGACATTAGAGAACAAATAGAAGAAAGTAGATAGAAGATAAAATAAGAATAAAAGAAACTAGAATAATACAAGAATAAAATAAAACAAGCTTGATTCGATTATTAAACAATAGTGGAAAAATAACACTTACACCGACTGTCACCATCAGTACAAGCAGATCCCTTCCTCCATGAATACATCATCTCCTCTCAGCTTTTACAAAAAGAAAATAAAAAATATACAAGGTGGAAAGAAACCTAAAAACCCTACTTTGGCCTTGGCTCTTCTCTGAATTGTGTACTCTCTGTGTTTGCATGCAGGGATATTTATAGGTGTTGGAAGATGTAGAGTCCTAGTACAACTCTCCCAAAAAGATCTTATCTCCAGAAATTCAAAATCTGTCCTGCAACTTCTTATCATGTTGATCGCCGAAATCAGCTATCTACGGATTGAATTGGAAAGTTGATCAACATAAGAGTTGTAGGTCTTCAAGTCTTCTTTCTGGAGCATCTTGAATCATCGGATTTTCATAACTGTAGCAAAAGTTATGATTTAAACACTAAAACGTGTACAGTCTGAATCCGAATTCTTTGAATTTTTATCTTTGCACTCTCTTTGGCTTTTATCCTCATCCTGCAAGAGTTTAGGGTTGGGTAGAATTCTATCCTTCCCTCATCTTTAATAATTGCAACTTTAGCCCTTGCATAATTGCACTTTGACAATTGATATTTGCACTTTGACTCTTGGGCTTCAAATATGGCTTGGATCTGGGCTTTTGGGCTCTTTAAGCTTTATTTATTGTTAAAATAATAATTCGAGGCCTGCACACAATAAATTACAAAATATTAATAAATGTGCAGAATTAAATGAATAAATATGAAAATGTGATGGTAAATATGATGATAAAAATGCACTTTTCACTACCAATCACGACCGCTCGGGTCGACCGGGCACTTGTCAATGCTTTCTGTTTGTTTGGGTCGACCGGGCGGCCGACCGTTTTCCCCCAACGGTCAAAAATATGACCGTTGACGGTCGACCGCCGGGTCGACCGACAGTTGTCAGAAAAGTCTGACAGACTCTTACAGCTCTATTTTCTGACAGATTTTTTGTTGGGTCTCACCCCAACGAATTTCTCTGGCTGTTACCTAGTCTTTTCATCTCTGGCTGTTACCTAGTCTTTTCATCCCCTATAAATAGGTGGTCATTTCAACATAGATAAGACACAAGATTTACATTCAATATTTACAAAGTTTCAAAAGCCTTTTAGAAAAGATTTTCAAAGCCAAAAACTTCCAAACACCTACTTGAAGCTAATCCCTCTACTTCACTCTAGTCTTTTGCACTTAACAATCCCAAGTTCTAATTCTACATATTGGTTATAGGATTGTGCTAAGTGAGCTCTTTGTGATCAAGTGTGATCAGTCTTTCTTGAGCGAAGTTGTAGAGGCATCGGCCTCAAGCGAGCTAGTGTGCCAAGTGGTGTTGCGGCATCACGAGAGATAAGACAAGTGTGTCCTTGTATTGGAGATCCAGTGGGATCAACAATAGTGGAAATCCTTCAAGTGTGAAGGCGGGGACGTAGAGCGTGGCTCGAACCTCAGAAACATATACTCGTGTTTGCGTTTGCCAATTTTTCTAAACTCAACTCTCTTTAATTCTTGCACTATTTATTGTCTTTTATATTGCAAGTCCTTTTTAGTTGAGCTAATTGTTAAGTAGAATTTTAATTCGCATTATTGCCAAATTCATATAGCCATCACCTATTCACCCCCTCTAGGTGATTTCAGTATCGACACCTGTCTTTTGTAAATGTCAACAGGCTCAAGGTTGAGACTTGTCTTTTGTAATGTCACAAGCTCGAAGTTGAGACTTGGCTGTCTGCCGGTTCAGAGGTCGCAATGACATAACCGATTGAGACGTCACCAAGCTCGAAGTTGGTGATACTTGTCTTTTGTAAATGTCAACAAGTATCGAGACCTGTCTTTTGTAAATGTCAACAGGCTCAAAATTGAGACTTGTCCTTTGTAAATGTCAACAAGCTCAAGGTTGAGACTTGGCTGTTCTGCGGTTCAGAGGTCGCAATGACATAACCGATTGAGACGTCATAAGCTCGAGGTTGGTGATACTTATCTTTTGTAAATGTTCAATAAGTATCGAGACCTGTCTTTTGTAAATGTCAACAGGCTCAAGGTTGAGAGGCTGTCTGCTGGTTCAGAGGTTGCAATTGACATAACGATTGAGATGCCACCAAGCTCAAGGTTGGTGATACTTGTCTTTTGTAAATGTCAACAAGTATCGAGACCTGTCTTTTGTAAATGTCAACAGGCTCGAAATTGAGACTTGGCTGTCTGCTGGTTCAGAGGTCGCAATGACGTAACCGATTGAGACGCCACCAAGCTCAGGGTTGGGTGATACTTATCTTTGTAAATGTCAATAAGTAGCGAGGACCTGTCTTTTGTAAATGTCAACAGGCTCAAGGTTGAGACTTGTCTTTTGTAAATGTCAACAAG